>CAKNYM010049325.1:58757-84819 GCA_932195095.1 Andricus curvator
CCCCCCCCCCCCCCCCCGATTCCCTCACCCCTTCGTCCCCTCATTCACGCCAGTCCCCTCCACCACGTTTCCTTCCGCCCTTACATCCCCTCCTTCCCCTCGCCGTTATCATACTTCCCCTCCCTTACTTTCCCTCCTTATCCCTAACTACCCCCTCACCCGCTCACATACTACCCCTACCAAAAAAAAGTACGATGGACCAATTCGTGTCTATTTTTGACCCCCTCCCCCATCCTAAAATAACTTAGTCGTTCGCTAAACAAATATCACTTTTATTCTCTGTTTTTTTACGTTTCTTGTGAGTTCACTTACCAAAATTCTCTCAAAACAGAGTGATTTTTTACGAAAATAGGGGAATAATTGAGGAATAAATTCATTGAAATAATATCAATGCAGATATTATATTGAATTCAATACGAATCCCTCTAAATTCCTAAGACTTCAAGTAAATATATATTGCATTTTCAAAAAAAGAGATGAATTTTCGAGCAATGAAGATTCATTTTTTCAAAGACAGTTGAATTGCAACAAAAAAATTATTTCTCAACCAACAAAGATGACATTCCTACGACAAAAGATTTATTTTCAATTCAAAAGGACAAATTTGTAAAAAAACTGTTAATTTTTTAACAAAAAAAGGTGACTTTAACGAAATAGTTGAATTTTCATCAAAATAAATGAATTTTCTACCAAATATTTGAATTTTCAACTTATAAAGCATAAATACTATTAACCAAAAATTAATGATCTACCAAACAGAAGAAATTACAACAACCCGAAAATATGATTTTTTTCATAAAAATTAATTTTCTACCAAATACTGCATTTTTAAAATGAGTAGTTTAACTTTGAATCAAATAGTAGAATTTTCTATCAAAATAGTTAATTTTCTACCAAAAAGTTATCTTTCAAACAAATAGTATACATTTTTACCAAATTGTGAAATTTTCAAGTCGAAGTACAAATTTTGTAAAAAACAGTTGAACCGAAAATATAAATTTTCAAACAGGATGAATCATGATGAATCTTCATCCAGAAAAGACAAATTTTCAACAAAATATTTCAATTCTCAGACAAAACAGATTATTTTTCAACTGAACCTCGAACTAAATAGTGGCGTTTTTATAAATAAGGAATGAATTTTTAACCAAGAAGATTCATTTTCTACCAAAAAATACGATTTTTCAACCAGATTCTTGAATTTTCAACTAGAAAAGATTAATTTTAATTAAAAAATATCAATTCATATTTAACCATAAGGAATGGATTTTTAACCAAGAAGATGCATTTTTTACCGAAAAAGACGAATTTTTAGTAAAATACAAAAAATTTCAACCAAATAGTTGAATTTTTAACCTAAACAGATCATTTTTCAACAAAAATTAGAATAGTTGAAACTTCAATTAAACAAATTAATTTTGAACCAAAAATCAAACGAATTCTCAATAAAATAGTTAAATTTTAAACGAAACAGTAAATATTTTAACCAAACGAGATGAATTCCGAACCAAAAATATAATAGTAGACTTATCAACCCAAAAAAATTAACTTTTAACCGAAAATAGCTGAATTTTATTATTGGGTTCTATTAATTCCGTTCGCATTTAAGCTAAAATCGAGAAAAGGGAGAAATAGGGCAAGTTTTATTAAAATAGGGAAAGGAGAAGAATTCTTTGAAAAAGGTGAAAACAGGGGAATAAAGAAAAGAATATGAAGTCGGAAATATGAAAGTGATTTTTAAACTTAATCAGTTATTATTTAACTGTACTGTGGCGGGTTCATATTTTGCAAAATGCGCAAACTTTATTTAAATTTATTTGCCTTATTATTAACCGTAGTTTTTAACGTGATCCCCCCCCCCCTCAAACTGGTAACATAGTTTATAGACGGTCCCTTACCCGAGAAAAAATAGCTGGCGAAAAAAGCTGCAACTCTTATCCAATCCCAATGATCAAGGGCTGATTTTATTCTCGGAAAGATTACTGACAACAGATTTTTTTTGAAGAACGCTTAGATATTTCTTCAAAATTCACAGCAAAAAAAAAATGTTTCTATTTTCGTCGATTTAATAAATCAGTATAAATATTTAATGAATTTCGAGATTTACTGTGCATATTAGAGTATATTCTCAAATGCAACCTTTCTCATTCTTAAAAATACTTTTTCTTATTGTTTGACGTAGAAAAAAAATGTTTTAATCATTTGGTTAGAAGGGAATTAAATGAATTGCAGTTCCAATCGGCAATTGGTAACGAGCAATAGAAGTTGAAAAAAAAAGATTCTCAGTGCCAGTGCATCTAACGATCGTCGTAAGTCGTACGACTTAGAATTCCCCTCCTCTTACTGGTAATGTATGTCGCATTTTCCGACCATTATCCATCCCTACTATTCTCCCAGTTCCCCATTCATGAAAAATCCTAATTTCACCATCTAAATGCATCCGGTATCACGGTTAAATCGTTGAAGAAGTTCTCGTCGCTCGTAGGGTAGAATCGCACTTTCTGACATAATAAACCCATTCAAACTTAATCCTCCGCCCTTGCCAGCCTTCGTCACATTCGCCTCAGACTTTTCTACTTTCTATCGCGTAGTTTAATTTTCCTCCCAAGAATTTATGCTTCCACATTTTTAATTTTTAGTATCGGCTCACAGAGGATAGTGAAAAAAAAAGATAGTCAGAAATTGTTCAAGATAAGATTCTGGCTACAATTTTCAACAATTTTAAAGCCTTTAGGGTGACGAAGCCCCAGGCAGAAAACCTTATAGTTTCTTTCGGGTGTTTGTCCATCTGTCCGTCGTATTTTTTTCCGAGACGAGACGAGACGAGACAAAAGTGGGGGGAGGGAAGGGGGATATTAGAGGGTGATTTGTATGACTTAATTAACCACTTAATAGGTTACGAAAATCTTTTTTGTAGACGCTCATTTAGATTAATTTTTTTTAAGTAAACTTTGAATTACACTAAGTATAATGTAATTAGTAAACAGAAACGTGCGCCGTGTGCGCGATTCTTTAATATTTTCATATTTTTAGGGTTTTGTAGCCCCGGGATGAAACCCTTATAGTTTCGGTCGGGTATCGGTCCGTCCGGCGCACAAAAGGGCATACGCGCCAAAGTTTGAAATTCCAAAAGGGCATGAGCGCCAGCATTTGACACAGCAAAAGGGGATAAGCGCAAAATTTTGGAAATCAAAAATGGCATAAGCGACAAGATTTGGCAAAGCAAAAGGGCATAAGTGCCAATATTTGGCAAAGCAAAAGGGCATAAGCGCAAAATTTTGGAAATCAAAAAGGGCATAAGCGACAAGATTTGGCAAAGCAAAAGGGCATAAGCGCCAACATTTAGCACAGCAAAAGGGGATGAGTACAAAAATTTTAAATATCGGAAGGGTACGACATAATTAAGTTGTTTCTAGGGAAAATAATTTCAAGAAATAATTTAAAAAATTTGTCCAAACAAATTTTTTTCATGAAATTAAAATTTTTTTTTTTCAAAAATGTTTTTTTCATTAAATTTGCCTACATACATTATTTTTCAAAAAACTTTCTTCTTAATACATTTTTTTAAACTTTTTTTTCATAACATTATTTTTACATAATTTTTTTTTACGTAATTTTTTTCAAATAAATTTGTGTCAATACATTTATTTTTACAAAATTAAAAAAATATTTTGTTTTAAGATTCTTTTAAGACTTAAATTAAAGTCTTAATAGACTACGCAAACTTTCCTTGTAGGCGCTCGTCCCCTACTTTGACTAATTTTTTAAAGTACTAAGTTGCATTGCACTGAAAAGAGCTAAATTAGTAAAAAAAACAACATATTTTTAATCAATTAGGCACTTTACTTATAAGTTCTCATACTTAAAATATGACCACCAACCCTATAAAACCAATACAAATAAATATTTGTTTATCCTAAAATACCTAAATGCCGTAGTATTATATGAGGGTTTGAGTACTCTTGAAATCTTTGCAACCTTTGAAACCTTTTAAAATTTCTTAAAATATCTCGAAATCTTCTAAACGCTCACGAACTCCTATACATTTCTTTGAAACCCCATAAATACAATAGCTCAAACAACAGTTTTTTAATCCGCAGTAATGAATTGCAAATTTTTGCAAGCCCATAAATTCATATCAATGGTGTTGAAATCCCTTGAAATGATTTGAAATGCGTCATAATTTTTTGAAACCTGTTTAAATACTTGAAATCCTTCTGAAATCTTTTAAAATATTTTGCGATCCCCAGAAATCCACTGAAATTCCTTAAAATGTTTAGAATTCACTTGAAATCATGTGAAACCCTCTCTAGAAACTTCTTTAAATCCCTTGAAATCTTTTAAAACCACTTGAAACCTTTAGAACATTTGTGATATTCCGTAAAATATTTTGAAACCAATGAGAACTTCCACAAAATCATTCAAATCTCTTTGAATCCCTTGAAGTCTTCTAGAATTAGTTGAAATCCATCAAAATCCTATGAGAT
Source organism: Andricus curvator (assembly GCA_932195095.1). Taxonomy (NCBI): domain Eukaryota; kingdom Metazoa; phylum Arthropoda; class Insecta; order Hymenoptera; family Cynipidae; genus Andricus; species Andricus curvator. The sequence goes on from CAKNYM010049325.1 coordinate 63,245, forward strand.
TCCTTAAAATCCTTTTATAAGCTATGAAATTTCTAAAGATTTTTGAAAATCCCTTGAAATATTCTTTGATTTCTTGAAATCCTTAAAAAATGTGTGAAATCCCTTGAAATATTTTAACGATGCTTGTCCTGCTTTTTGAAAATGCGATGAAGTATCTTGAAATATTTTTTAATACTTTGCAAATTCCTGAAATTAATTAAAATACTTTGCAATTTCTAAAAATTCCTTGAAATCCATTGAAACCTTTAAAAATTGTGTAATATGCTCTGCAATACTTTTGATACCCATTAAAAACGCTTTAAATGTTTTAGAATCTCTAAAAATCCTTTGAAATCATCTTAAATCGGTTAAAACTCATATATATTCTTTGAAAATCTTTGCAATATTTTACAATTATTCGCAGTATCTAGAAATGATCTAAAATTATTTGAATTTTTTTTTTAATCCCTCGAAATTCCATAACAGTGTTTATAATCTCTGAATTAAGTTAGTCTAAAATTTCTTGAAATCCTTCAAAATTTCTCGAAATATCTTGAAATATGTTGAAATCACTTGAAATCATTAGAAATCTCTTGAAATATTCGAACTATTTCGGAAACGTTAAACTTTTTTAACTTTGCAAACCCCAAAGATATTTTCTGAAATCTTTTGAAACTTCGTGAAATATTTGAAATCTTAATATCTGGCGTATGCTCCAAATTCGAATAATCAACCCGTCGGTATCAAAGAACTAACGGCAATGAATACATTTTTTTATTCAAGAAAATTAGTTTTTTTTCTATTATCAAACTAGATACTTTAAAATCTGTACTTGCAAAAACAAGGAAATATTTCGCCACTATAACGATCACGAATTAAATTATCAGAAGTTGTAAATAAATTGAAAGTTAATAAATAATGTGTTTGATATTTTTGAGATATTCAGGTTTAAAAAAGGGTAACAATTAAGGATGACAATGTCATCCAATTTCAAAATTTATCAAACCTTTAAAATGTTTGATGAAAGCGGTGCAAGTAGACCTATTGCTAATTGCTGCAAATTTTGAAGGAGAAATCTAAGTTTCTTTTAGAACAAAAAATTTTAAGTTGACATTGTATATTCAACACAATCTATTTGAATTTTCGTGCTATAGCTTCAAATGTAGATAAAAGCTGAAATTCTTATTCAATCCTAATGATCAATGCATTTATTAACATTTTTTCAAACATAAAATTGACATATAATAAATAATTGATTAATTAATTAATGGACATCTTAAACCATTCGAGAATACTGCGTGCTGTTGGCTCATTGTGGGTGTGGTGAGCCCATACTTGTAGTTATTTTACTACAAGAAACTATCCACCTAGAAACACTACCCGAATCGGGTAGTGTCACGCCTACCCTGAAAGGGAAATGGCTTAATGGTATACATACATACATAAATTTATTATTTTTTTTTACAAAATGTTTCCCATATGAATTTAACTTTATTAAGAACTAACAAAAGAACTTTGTAAACAAAATTTCAAGCAATAAAATCAGCCCTTGGTCATTAGGATTGGTTAAGAATTACAACATTTTCCTAAAGCGAAAGTAAAAATGCTAAAATTCGAGTAACTATTGTTAAATAATCCATTGTAACTTGAAGGATTTTTCGAAATAAGTTTGAATATCTCTTACAACATTAGTTACAATTAACAATCAGTTCATTTAACTCGATTTTACGAATTGTTTCCAAAATTACTTAATTTTGAAGTGGACTGTACGTAAAAAACATTCTTATGTATTTGAAATGAGTGATATTAATGTGTGATCAATAAATAAGCATTCGCAAAGCAGAAGCTGATAGTTAATCATACATAAAAATGCATTATTGACAATTTTATTGTTAAAAAGGATAATAGAAGATTTTTAATGATCTTTGATATTTACTGATTTTTATTGAAAATTATATTTCCTATTCTTATAAACAAATTGAACTAAAATAATTTATTTTTAATAAACTATCAATTAGTGGTTTACTCATGTTTATTTATTGCTTGTATATGGATGTAACTTATTTTAAATAACTTTTAAGTTACAGAATACGCTTTAATTTATCAATAATTTCGATTATTAACGAAAACTTTCGCTTAACAGCAGAATTTAATTAAACTGGTAATAACGTTTTACATGAGTATGCTAATTGAGATTTGGTTTCGAATCCTGATGCTTAAGCACACATGCCCGTATTTGACGGTTTGTGTACTTAAGACAAATCTCCATCTTACGTTGTGACGTGTAATTAAATCCCGAACCGTCTGATATTCTTGACAAAGTAAATATTACTAAACTTGGTATGAATTTTTACTCATTCAAAATTTTTGTAATTGCGAAGTTGAATGGAGAAAGTTAATAATTATTCCCCGGAAAAAGAAAATAGAAGAACTTGGTGACATTAATAACTTTAAGAAGTAGAAAGAAAAGTATCGAGAAAGTTTCCTCTCAATCTACTAAGATGAAGCAGTGGAATCAGTGAAATCCACTGAGAAATCGAAATTCAAGTTTAATTCGCTTCTGATTTATCTCTGCTGATGCATGTCTACAGAACAACCTCAAATTATCTGTTGGGGATCAGAACTTCCTAATTGGGAGACAAAAGTGATCAGTGATCACTCACTCAATTTTCGCTTAATTACACACAGAATAAATTTGCAAATACTGAATCGACAAATCCTAAATTAATTACATTCAGTGTTAATTCCCGTGGATTAAATTTTCAGGATGTTCATTTCTATTATATATATGTTTTTTAAATTCTGTATTCAGAGGATGAACTTCATTACCTAAATTCGGCAAATGTCATACAGTCATTTCACTGATATTCAATGTGAATAGACATTGCGAAAAAATTGTAATTTGTGGTATTCGGAAAAGAGACATTTGTACGTAGGGAGGCAGACGTGGTTTAATTATACAGAATTTTTCCTAAAGAGATTGCTCGCTGTATCTTTTCTTCGCAATATATATACCCGCATATTCACGCTTTACATTTCCTCATTTCCTATTAGAATTTTACTGCTCTCGTCAACTCCTTCTTTATTATTCGCCATTATTCATGCTTCACATTGACCAGTATTCTCTCTTTTTTTATCTTTTATATTTTATTTGAAATCTGCCACTATAAGTTTAATTAATATATACAATAAGAGGGGAAGAAATCTTTTAAACAATTTTAAGGAATTATTATTACTTGAATGTGAGACTATGATATTTTTGTAACTGTATTGTATTTTCCATAACCTTGAAAAGTAAAACTTTAGTGTTTTAGTTTTTTCAAATTCTTTTTTTTTTAATTAGGATTATTAATGGTACAGATATGGAGCGATCCATTAATTATGCAAGAGTACCTAATTCGTTAACTGGAATTATAAGATAAAAATGCGCCATTTTGAGTTATTTACGATTATGGTTTGAATTTTACGAGCCAATTAATTTTGAACCTGGTCTATTATGCAAATGAGGAAAAATATTGTCTGCACTTGGAGGGTAGAAATTTGATAATAATAGTACTGATTTATTTCCAGAATTCAGAAATATGAACAAAAATATTATTAATATATATGAAAGAATAAATAATAAGAAGAGTCAATTTACCAAAACCATTCTGGCTTTTGATAAATCTTACTCCTTTTATTCATTTTCGAAAGGAACATTTTTCTCTCCATAAAAACCGAAAATGGACAATTTTGACTTTGACAACTTCAAACGCGAATACATATCTCGAATACTAAACTCGACAGCTGGACCTTTTTCCTTGCAAACGTCCACATATTTGAATTTTAATTAGTAATGCTAGAGTAAAGCCTTCCCTTGAGATTGCGAAATAAAAACCAGAATTAATTATTCATCATTACTGCCTGTTCTGAGCATCCTTCGCAATTTGATGTTAATTACAACCATACGAAGGGGTGGAAAAGCCAGTGAGATATCGTGCATACGACCTGTTCAGATATATATAATATATAGATATATAATAATCTTCAAATTCATTCATTCACGTTGTCATGTCAATGTGACAGTTTATTAGTATCCGTCAGGTTGACATCTTAATTTTTTTAACATTTCAAGGTAAATAAATTCAACTTTTGAGGTTCAAAAATATTTAAAATTCTTCTATAATGACCATTAAAAATGACAGTTATTTTTTTTGCACAGAAATCTCTTTTTTTTTTGTTTTAAATCGATCCAATAACTTTGAATGTCACTTGATGCTACGTAATATGATACTAATTATCAATTTTTATTATTTGTCGAGTTTCTATAATATTAATTTAAAAAACTAGTTTTGCATGTGTATTTACAGAATCGATTCATTTTTGAGGCCTTGAAACTAAAGTTGTTTAGCTTCAAAAGTTTCGCATATATTTTTTTTGAAATAACTTAGTTTTGAAATTCTTGATGATGATCGTACAAATATTATTTTAATTTATAGTTTATGTTGGTGTTGTTAACCAGATAACATTAATTTAAAATTTACAGTTTTTAATGCGTCTTTATAATTATTACTTTTTGAGGGGCATTGCATTCGAACTAGATCAGTTTTGGAAGTTTATAATTTTAAATTTCACAATGTAAAAACAACATAGGCACATGAAAAAAGTGTCATGTTCTATGAACTATACTTCGGTCGGGTGGTAAAAATTGGTGAACTAGCGCGCGAAGCAAAAAGCTGTGACCGCTCAAGATAGACTACGGAAATAATTTTTTAGATATTATCACCTTCAAATAAAAGGTTCAATCTTTAATTTGAGCCTCTCTAGAATGCCAGATTCCTGGCCTATTTTATTTTTAAAAAATTGCGAAAAAGGCTAATTTTCTGAAAACCCTGACGTGGTGGAGCAAATCTGACAGCAGATTCGAATTCAGTGACGCTGGTCTAGTTCACCCCACATGACACTTTTATTTTTGTATCTGTGTGTGTGTGTGCAATTATTCGATACGTTTTGTATGGATACTATCATTTCAAGCGACTTATAACCTTTAAACCTTGGAAGTTCTATTGAAATCCCTTAAATCTTTTTTAAATCCTTTTGATACCCCTTAAAAGATTATAGAATCACTTCAAATCTTCACATCCCTATAGAAATCCAATAAAATCCTTTAAAATCTAATGAAATTTCATGGAATCTGGATATATTCCCTGAAATCCTGGAAACTTGAGTGAAATACCTTGAGAGATTTTAAAATCAATTAAACTTCAATCCACGGAGATCTTATTAAATTAAAAAGTCCCTTAGAATCTTTTAAAATATCCTGAAACATTATAAGTCCTGTAATCCTTCCAAATCTTCCGAAATTCTAGAAAATCCTTAAAAAAGGCATGAAATTAGTTCGAATTCCTTAAAATCAATAAGCTCCCTAAGAATTCTTTCAATTTCTTTTAATCTCCTGAAAATTTCTTGGACTGCTTGAAAATGCCCTAAAATATTTCAAATCCTTTAAAATATTTTGAAGCGCCTTGATATTTTTTGAGGCTCCCGGAAATTCCTGGAAATATTTTTAAATATCTTAACATTTTTTAAATCTTTTGAAAAACCCTTGAAATCCCTTTAAATTCTTGAAATCTATTACAAATTTCTTGCACTCTTTTAAGATACCCTTAAGACTTCAAAATCTTTTAAAATCCCTTGAAATCCCTTAAAATTCTCAAAACTATTGTAAATTCCTCGGAATCTTTAAAAATATCCTAAAATATATTCAATTCTTTAAAATCTTCGAAATACTTTCATATATATATTCGAAAATCTCTTAAAATCTTTAAAATACTTTGAAATCCATCACTACTTGTAAATAAATTCTTTGAAATACATTAAAATATTATAGAATCCCTTGGATTATTTCAAACCACATATGAATCGTAAAATTTGAAATAATCTTCAAACGAAGCAAATGTACAGTAAATGGCTTTTTGTAAAAAATGCTGAACCTAATTTTTTTTGTATTTTAGAACCTGCAGAGAAAACATTTGAAAGAAAGAAGTAAGAGAAATGGACAGTTTTTAGACAAACACTTGTCAAAGTTTCAATTTTTACATGTATTTTAATAGAAAAATGCTTATTTTAGTGAAATGTTTTTTGTTTTCTCAAAACCTTTTTGATAGATTTGGCTACGAGTTTCACATTGTGACGACCGTCTTTACAGAAACAAAAGGTTCATACCCACGAACTAGAGAGAATAACGATTTTTTGAGGACAGCATGTTTTGGGGGTGTTTTCATACCTTAAATATCCAAGTATGGAAATTATCATTTCTTAGTAACTAAAATCACTAGAGATTTTTTATTCTACTTCTACGGTATGAAATCACTTTCAAATGAGTAGAGGAAGCGTGCATAGCAAGGATATATATCTCTGAATTTACTTCAAGGGTTGTTTTATTATCCCTTGAATATTGAACCCGAAATACAGACATTTCTTAATAACTAAAATCGCACAAGGTTTTCTGATTATTCTATGAGGATAGGAAATCATATCAAAGTAAGTAGGGACGGTATAGACGACAAGGATATGTCTTTGCATTTTTGTAAAGGCTTGTTTAATCATCCCTTAATTAGAGAAACAAAGAAATTAACATTTCGTAAAGGATAAATCACCAAAGATTTTTTGTATTAATAGTCAGACCTACAAAATCACTTTAAAACATACACAGAAAGCGTCTCTTACCAGGATTTGCAATAGAATTTATTGTCAGCGTAGTTCAATCATCCCTTAATTATTGAAACAAGGAAATCGATTTTTTATACTGGATAAAGCACCAGAGATTTTTTTATTAATACGTTGACCAACAAAATTACTTTGAAACATACACAGAAAGCATTTCTTTGCAAGATCGGCGTTCGAATTTATTATAAGAGCAGTTTAAGAATTCCTTGATTATCGAAACAAGAAAATCAGTAAAATAAGTAAATCAGTAAATCAGAGTAAATTCAGAGATGTATCCTAGTAAGTAAACGTATCTTGTACTTATTTTGAAATCATCTCTTACCCTGATATTTTAATCAGAACATCTCTTGTGTTTTTGTTCACTAAGGAATGCCATTTTTCTGGTTTCAATATTTAAGAGATGTCAAAACATCCCTTAAAATTAATTCAAAGACATATTCTTGCTATGCACGCTTCCTCTACTTATTTACGAGTGATTTTATGCCGTAGAAGTTAAATGAAAAATCTCTAGTGATTTTAGTTACCAAGAAATGATGATTTCCATACTTGGATGTTAAGGCATGAATACACCCCCAAAACATGCTGTATACCCAAAAAATCGTTAATCTTTCTAGTTCATGGGTATGAACCTTTTGTTTTGGTAAGTCTGATCGTAAAAATGTGGAACTTTTAGCCAAATCTATCAAAAATTTTTTGAGAAAAAAAGTAATTTGACTAAAATAAGCACTTGTCTATTAAACTACATGTAAAAATTGAAACTTCGGCAAGTGTTTGTCAAAACACGGTCCAGTTTTCTTACTTTTTTCTTTCGAATTTTTGATCTCCAGGTTCAAAAATACAAAAAAAAAATAGATTGAGAATTTTTTACAAAAAGCCATTTACTGTACATTTGGTGCGGGGTACTTCATATAAATATTATAAAACTTTCAAAAATGTTTGATATCTATTTAAATTCGTTAAAATCGCTTCAAATCGTTGAAAATATTCTAAAACCTTTCAAATTCTATGAAATATTTCACAGTACTTATGCAGTATAGGAAATCCTTTGCAATCCCATATATTTTTTTAATCATTTAAAATCTATTTAAATCTTTAAAAAATATTATTCAACCCCTATTATTATTATTATTATACGGCCAACGGCCAAGCCACGCTGAAAAAACCAGTTCTCGTCAGATCACTGAAGCTAAGCAGCGTTGGGCACGGTTAGTACTTGGATGGGTGACCATTTGAGAATACTGTGTGCTGTTGGCATATTATGGGTGTGGTGAGCCCAAACTTGTAGTTATTTATAACTACAAGAAAACTATCCACCTAGAAACACTACCCGAATCGGGTAGTGTCACGCCCACCCTGAAAGGGAAATGGCTTAATGGTATACATACATACATACATACGGGAGGACAGGGCAATAACTGCCCATGGCACTACGGTAAAACCCATTGTATTATACACTAAAATTTAACTATCTCCCATAAGGTCAGTCTATACCATACAGGTATACACTGACTTCAAGGAAATGTCTTGAAAGTCTTCTGGTTCGAGAAAACAATCCCCAGGTATTCGCTTCTGAGGCATGCCAGTGTATCACATTCACAAAGTATGTGATGAGCTTTCTCCTCACAAAAATCACACTTACGACATCGAGGTTTGTCTCCAATCCTCATGTTGGTCCAGAGTTTTCTCAATCGCCAGTATCTAGTAAGCATCCCTACTACGACATTAATCTGCCTTCTTTCCATGTTCAAGAGTTCATCAGTCATCTTAGTACATGTACCAGGTATGACATTCTTAGAATGCACCACTTTTTTGGTCCCCTTCCAATATCTCACATGCTCCTCTAAGAGCCATTTACCAATAGCTCCTTTCGCCGATGCGTACGAGCTACCGCCGTAAGGTTCCGGGCCAATCAGGGGTTGTAAAACTCCCTTCTTAGCTAGTGCATCTGCGTTTTAATTACCTTAAATATCTTCATGGCCGGAAACCCAGATCAGACTGACCCAGTTTTACCGACAACCTTAAGAAGATCTTGAAAGCAACTCCAGACTAGTCTGGAATTAAGCTCTTCAGATGTAAGAGCCTTAAGTGCTGCTTGACTGTCAAAACAAATGGTAATGTGCTGGCCTTCATGAGCCTGCTTACAAATTTGCTCCAGAAAAGCTTCAATAGCTATTATTTCGGCCTGGAAAACTGTCGGGAATGTGCCCAGTGCTGTTGTTATCTTAGCCCTGGGCTTCTTCCCATAGACTCAAGCCCTTATTCCCAAGAAGTCTTTAGAGCCGTCTGTGTACCAAACGAGACCTCCTGGTTTGAAAAATTCTTACTTTCTTCCTTCATCGTGCCATTCTTCCCTTTTAAGGAAGATGACCTTCAAAGGTTTCATGAAGAATAGTTTCCTCCACATAAGATCAGTTTTCATGGGGAGAATATTATCCTCGCATAGCATGCGCTTACTGATATCATGTAAATCTGTCACCTCAGCATCACCGAGGCTGCTCCCCACTGGGAGTCTATTGACTTCCGCTATCGCAATCTTCCTTACGTAAAGGTGCAACGGCAGGATGTCCAGAATGACCTCAAGAGTTGCTGTTTGAAGGCTTTCCAGATGTTTTATAGAACTGACTAGTTCAGTCCTTGGCAACCATATCGTTGATGCATATGCTATTATGGGTCTGATTATTATCATTGTATATAACCAGTGAGTAATCCTGGGGTTTAAGCCCCAGGTTTCCCTACTGCGCATCTACAGGTCCAAAAAGTTATTTTAGCTTTCTTTACCATCGCGTCGACACACAGTTTCCAGGTTAATTTAGGGTCAAATATTACTAAAGTGTACCCATGCTTCCCCTATTAAGATCGCCAAGAAATCTACATAGCCTTGAATGTAAAAACCCGATTCGTTTAAAAAAACGAATCAGCTCATCAATGACAAGCGCCCACTGAGTAGGTGAAAGAACTCCTTCTTGTGTGCATCCCCTTAAAACTTTGTCCTACACTTCATTACGATGTAGTAAAGTGTATATTGTTCGGCTTTTCTATGTCTAGAAACGCTGCATGTGTTACTTCACCTTTCCGCATTGTATTGATAATGCGGGAGGTGAACGCATAGAGAGCGTCTACAGTGGATCTGCCTTTTGAGAGGCAAATTGATTTCTATAGAGAGGTTTTTCCAGTGGGATTTCCTCCTTCATGTGAAGATCCACTAATTTTTCTAGTGTTTTCAGCATGAACATTGAATATAGGTATCTCATACCTTCATATTATTTATCCTTATGCGGCTTTTGCATGAAGTTTGCCTAAACCTACCTTCAAGCTACCAGGGTGTATCCCATTGCTAAGCATGCCCAAAAGATGCCGCACAATGGACCCAACAAAGACTGAAATGCTTCTTGAATCATACCAGGGAATATTTGATCATCTTCTGCAGCTTTAAATTTTTTGAATTGTTTGACCACCTGTATAATTTTTGATTGAGTGACAATACGACTGGCTACTGTTCCATCCTCAATTCTGGCTCTAAAAGTTGGTCCACCTGGGGGGTATGATTCATGGGCCGCCCCCTCATTCGTGTAATTTGACTCCGAGCCCGGGAAGTGTACCCTTATTAGGTGCTCTAGGATTTCATTAGTCGTCTCAGCTATTTCACCCGAAGGAAATAATAATGCCTTTAGTTGACATGATGAGTTACCCCTCAAGGTTTCTATACCTTTGAACCTCAGGTCTATTGGCCATCTCTTGAATGAACACTTCTCTAATACTTATCGAACATAAGGTTAAGTCAATTACCTCGCGACGTAGATGTAATCTAATAAAGACTCACCCCTGTGGTTGATGTCCTCACTGCCCCAAGTCGAATGATGTGCTTTAGCATCACATCTGATGAGCCTACCTCCTAAATGGTGCTCGATCTTTATTGCTACCAAGGATTATAGAAAAGAAACTTGGTAATCCAATAAATTTAATATCGCCTCTGATATAAAGTCCTTCCCTAGGTGTTTCTAAGGAAGTATCATAAATGACTGATCCGCTCTTGTTACTTAAGCCTCTAACTTTCGCCTTTACAGTCCAAGGTTCATGAATTAGGGAAAAAGACATTTGTTCTATAGCAGACGCTACTTTAGCGTGGTGAAGGTTTATCTGGATAAAATCCAGACTGGAAGAGGGACACTTAGTGTCCATTTTAACTTCCAGTTGTCTCCTTCACCTCTTCCGTAAACAAATCCGGAGCTCTGTCTTCGGGTGTAACTTTGGTTTTTGAGAGGATCTTTATATTGATCCTCTTCAACCCATAGTGAGGCCTGCAGTTGATCTTATTGATGCTCTCGAACACTCCTGGCTCTGCAGTTAAGACAAGTTTGGTAGCTTGGCTACCCGTCTTGATATCGATAACCTTCCATTTTCCCGTTTTCATGGCCGTATTTTGGATTCCTATCCTCTGAAGTACTGCTATTCGTTTCACGGATACACGAGGAATCCTAGTCAACAGCTTCACTGGCCTTGGAAGGTTTTTTCTGTCGACCACATTAATCTTAGCTTCGACACAATGTTGTAATCCGCCAACAGCATCAATGAGCCATGTCCGGGACATTTTGTCCGGAAAGATGACGATATAAGCATTATTTTTGAAGCGGCAATCTTTAAATCTTGGAATGAGGTTTCTTGACCTGATCATCATCGAGTTTGTTTCTTGGGAACCCCTCAGCGACTATGGACACCTACAGGTGACTTTGAAGAGCCTGGCTATAAGATATCTTCTTCTGCTCTCTAATTTCATTCAGTGCGCTGCTATCAGAATAGGGCCTCTTTGGCGTCCCCATTCGACTGGTTGTTGCGTCAAAATAATTTAACGATTGGCGTTTCAACATCTTTCTACCAGCTCTCGACAATTTAGGTCGTCGTGGATTTATCGTTTGATTTAAGCCTCCGGCATTAGAATCACACGCAGGGCCACCTAAGAGTATACCTCTTCTTACACCAGGGTTACTTCCAGATGGTTCCCCATTTAGAGATTCCGGAGTATGCTCTAAGGCTCCTTCGGTAATTTCCATCTTCATAGGAGAAGATGCTTTTTCAGATGGGTCGCTGCCAACTCCCCCTGGGTATTTTGTTTTTAATTTTTGAAATAACTCATTTTGTTCCCACGAGTAGCTAGGAAAATATTTGGCCAATCTTTATAGAGCACTGCTTGTATAGATAAGGGAATTTTACTCTTAGAGGTCGCCCGGTATCCCAGATACACCGTATATGTCACCATACCCTGGCAACATTCGGCCCTCGACACGGTACTCCCACTCTGCTCACCACTAACTCTTACCCATCAGGGTCGTCCTCGTTGCGGTTTCCGGGTCGTCGCTACCTGCGGGAGTTCTTAGGCCTCTTCACCGCGGCAGGGAAAATTAATTCCCCACCGCAAGGAGTAGTCGAATTTGTGCGTCCCAAAGAAGTGGTATAAAACCTTTAATTAATGCTTGTAAAATTCCTTGGACTGCCTTAAAATATTTAAAATCTTTTAAAATTCCCTAAAACGTTTAAAAGCTTTAAACATGCTTTAAAACAAATAAAATCATTAGAAATTCTAAAAAATTCCCTAAAATATCTTGAACTCTTTCAAGAAAATTGGGTAAACCGGTATGTAGGGCCCTAAAATGTTTGTGTTGAGAATTTGACTGCTGACAAGAAACTTATCGCACGCATAGTGCTCGAATCATGATTATTAGTAAAAAAATATTCTACAATTATGAATTTTCAGTTGGAATTCGCTATTCTAATATTTAAACATAAATCGTAAATTATTCATGTTTCAGTTGCTGATTCTGCACCGCTAAAGGAAGCCTAGACACAATGTGCTGTGAAGGTGAAAGTGTGCACACAAAGTTCCGGAAAGTAATTTTCAGATTGAATCAATGTGAAGAAGAAAGTCGAAGCTGATAAATCTAGAATTTGAAGATCGATAATATTCGAGGCGCAAAGTGGTCCGTAAACGAGTACCAAGAGAGGGAAGAATGAATGAGCCGTGTTACCAGAGAAAAAGAATTATTATTGAGGAGGATCGAGAGCTTCGCGTCGCGAAGTTCTCTTAGCAAAACGACAGAATAATAGCTCGGAAAAATAACCGAGCCAGGATGATGGAACATTATAAGCAAACTATCTTGCTGGCTCCAGCACTGAGCAACAGTAGTTGCTGGCGGCCTGGTTCCTCGGAGATGTTCTGGACCGGGCCTGGACCAGGGGAGTTGCTACGCGCGGCCTTGATTCTTCTTCTCAGCCTTGGTATCCTTTTCGCTAATCTTCTTGTCATTTGTGTCATCAACAGTCGTCGTTACACTAAGTACATCCACGCTCAGGTGAGAACGAAATTCATTATTTTTCATTCATCATACAGGCACACACAAAAATAAAAGTGTCCTGTGCGGTGAACTAGGCCACCATACCTACATGTTTCTGGGGTTGCTGAATCTGAATCTGGTGTCACATTTTCTTGATCACGTCAGGTTTTTGAGAAAATTAGCCTTTTTGTCTGTTTTTCAAAAACAAAATAATGTACGAATCTGATGTTCTCGAAACTTCTAGTAAACGGTTTTTGCTGCTGGTAACTGGTAGAAAATGATCAGCGAGATGGCGCGCGCAGAAAAAAACCTGTTACTAAAGATAGGTCACAGAAATAGTTTTTTTTCAATATAATCACCTTGAAATGCTGGATTCGATCTTTAATTTAAGCCATACAAGAAGTTTCTAGAACGTCAGATTCGCATCCTACATTATTTTTAAAAAATAGCCGAAAAGGTTAATTTTCTCCAAAACCTGACGTAATGGAGCAAATCTGACTCCATATTCAAATTCAGCAACCTCAGAAACATATAGGTATAGTGGTCTAGTAGACCGCACATGACACTTTTTTGGGGCACTGTGCTATTTTTATTTGATTATTATTTTTAAGGATTTTCACTACATACACTACACTTCAAAATAAAGTAGTCTTTAATAGTATATTGTGGTACAAGCGCAGAAAGTAGGAAGTTCCACACGCGTGTGAAGTTTGCTGTAGGAGCCAGAGGCGAATCGAATGGACATTGTAGGCGAGTCGTAAACGAGCCGAAAAGGACCAGAAGATGAGACGATGGCAAGTACTGTAAACTTCACAAGTGTTACAATTGCTGGAGTGCACGTCATCTAGCCCCGGGAATTTTCGTTTCGAAGTGGGATTTTGCTCTTATTTAGAATATATAATTGTTTAGTAGTGAAAAGAATTCCAGAAAATATTTTTCGAAAATTCGAAAAAATGACGGAGATATAAAAGGCTAAAGGCTGATTTGCGTTTTCGACGTGTGAATTTAGCTGTTCAAAGATTGATTTCAAAGTAAAAACATAAAAAAATTAAAATGTTTGAAAATTCTGTAAAAAAAACGAAAAACCCGTTTCCCAAAAAACTGAATTTTTTCAGATGAAAATTAATAAAATTCTGTATAGATTATTTTTATTCGATTATTTAAAAAAGGTTTTTAGTACTTTTTATTTTATAAATAAAATCTAGAATCAATGAACTAACTATCTAAAAATGTTTTCCAGTAGAAGTGCAGAACTTTAAAAATTGGTTGAATTCATTATGCACAAAGAAGTGAATGATAATAATTTCATGGTGATTAGCAGCGTTTGGTCTCTTAAGTTAAACGATATTTTTATTACATTATATAGACAAAAGAGGTTTGTGAGTTGGATTAATGGAAATTAATAAATAATTTGCTATGCGGTAATCAAATTTTTATAAATAATTATCCGTTCCAGCTATTTGTGAGAAAATACCCTTTTTAAGCAAACGACGTAAATTACGTTGTAATTATGGTTCAATAACTGTTTATACAAACCTAATTAACAAATTGGTGAACTTCTACAGATCAACTAAAAAACATTTCTGAATTATTATGAATGTGAATATATGTTATTGAACACTATTCTTTAAGAGTCAGCATTTGTTGTTGTTGTAATTTTGTTTATGTAATAAAAAAGTACTAAAAACATTTTTTTTTAATAAGATGAAAATGATGTGTGCAGAATTCTATTTATTTCAATTTTTAAAAAAAGTTCAAATCTGATGAAAATTGTGTTTAGAGAATCAATTTGTGCACACATTTTTTTGCCTTACTGAGTCATACAAGACGTGAGGTTTGAATTTTTTATCGAAAAGCACTGGAAAATCCACTCCAATAATTTCAGAACTTGTAGAACACACACCTTTCTCTGACGAGAAAATAAATAATAAAAAATGAAGTTTCTTGGGAAACGCGTTTTTTATTTTTATTTTTGGTTTTTAAACTTACATATCTTAAATCAGTAAATTCAGATGTGGAGAAGTTGAATCGGTTAATTCGAACCAAATTTGTTTGGAATTTTTTTCCTATCAAATATTTATAATATAATTTGAATTAGAGCCAAATCCCATTCCTACACGAAAATTCCTGTGATCTCATAACGTGGACTCGGTCGACTGCTAACTTTCAACACATATTGCACACAATATACTTTGTAAAAAATGCAAGGGATTTTCGACTTGAGAATCAATAAAAACAAATTTGCCTGAAATTTAGGAAATTGGTGGTAAAATTAGGAAAAATTACCGAAAATTTGATGAAATTTTTTAATATTAGAAATTACGAGAAATTTTGGAAATTTTTAGTAAATTTGTAAATTACCAAAAATTTCCAGAAATTTCTGGTTAATTTATAAATTAATGAAAATTTAATTGCTCATAATCAGTTTATCAAGTATCAAGGCATAATGAAGTGAGGTTATGATTCCGGCAGTCCTGCAAAGTAATTTTGAAACGAAATCCTCAAGTGCAACAGATAAAAAGTAATCTTTCACAAAGATTAAGCGTTCATTTCATATTCTGGCATAGCTTCCCGGAGTTTTAAATAAGAAGTTAGGTTTTTTAATAATATTTTGTCCTCATATGATATCCAGTAACGTGACCAAAAAATTCAGTTTATGAAGCACGTTACATTTTTTCTTGGATAAAAAAAATGCAGGCAAATGTTTTCGATGTTCGTCTTTTTAAAAGAAATAGAACTAGTATAGAAATCAATTGGAAAATAAAATTTTTCTTTAGACGTTCATACAATAACCTCGATTGTCCATCATTGACAGACATCGAAAATGGTTCATTCTGCATCATGCGCGAAGGCGATGAGCAAAATCCCCAACATTGGTGAGCAAAATGCTTATACTGGTGTGCAAAATGGTTTCCCTCCATACATAGCAAAACATTTTGCTCATCACTTTTGCTACTAGTGCCTTTAACGACTTTTGCTTTTACTACTAGGCAATCTTAGGTTTTGCATTGTGATTTGTAAATGAAATATTAATCGATACACGAGGCCTCACGAGTGGATTCTCCTTGCTCGTGTGAAGGCACAGCACTCAGTGTCCGCGAAGTTAGCACAACTACCATAAAATATCCTTCTCAAGTAGTGGTGACCTTCTTTGGTCAGCCATTCTATTAAATAGAATATGATGAGTCAGACATCTTGACAAGAAAATTTTTCAAAAACTCAAATTTTTAGAAGACATGCATGATTTCAGCCCTTTTGCATTCCTATAAAGCGTGGCTAAAGTTCCACCTTTGAGGAGTAAAAAGTGACTTTATACGCAAATGATAAAACATTATACATCTGTGAGCACGCATTTTGCGTTAATCGACCGCAAAAACTGTGTTGCCGAAAATTGTTGAATTATCTGAATTTCCGTATATTTTCAAAATTTTGAAATTTTCTAGGACGTTAAAAATTTATAAAAATGTTCAAAACTTCTAAAATTATAAAAATTATCAAAATTTATGCCAACTTAGGCCAACGGCCATACCACGCTGAAAAACCCAGTTCTCGTCAGATCACTGAAGTTAAGCAGCGTTGGACGCGGTTAGTACTTGGATGGGTGACCATTCAAGAATACTGACATGAGTGCTGTTGGCACATCGTGGGTGTGGTGAGCCCACACTTGTAGTTATTTATAACTACAAGAAAAACCTAAAAAAACTACCTAAAAAACCTAAAACCTAAAAAACCCGAATCGGGTAGTGTCACGCCTACCCTGAAAGGGAAATGGTTTAATGGTATATATGAATTTTATGAAATGTTCAAATTTTCCAAAATTTCTATAATGTTCAAAATTTTACAAACTTATCAAAATTTCTAAAATTTCAGAAATGTTCCAAACTTATAAAAGAAAATAAAAATCAATAAAAATGTTTAGAATTTTTGAAAACTGAGAAATTTTGATAATTTTAGAAATTTTTATATTTTCAGAAATGTAGAACATTTGAGAAATTTGAGTAATTTTGATCATTCAAAAACTTTTGTAAGATTTAAAAAAAGTTTAGAAAATTTTAAACAGTTTAGAAATGTTGATAATTTTACAAATTTCAATCATTTTTGGATTTTGAGATATTTTAGACATTTTGAGAAATTTTTGAAATTTTTCTAATTATATAGACTGAAAATTTTAGACGTTTTGATAACTTCAGAAACCTTCACAATTTTATAAATTTGGAACATTTTAGAAATTTCAGAAATTTTAATATAATTTAAACGATTTGGAACATTTCAGAAATTTTGATAATTTTAGAAATTTGAATAATTTTTGAAATTTAAACATTTTTAAACATTTTGGAAATTTTATAAGTTTGGAACATTTTAGAAATTTTACAAATTAAGATAATTTAACATTTTTTGAACATTTTAGAAATCATGCTAAGTTTAGAAATTTGAATAATTTTAGAGATTTTTAACATTTGATAAAATTCAGAAACATTAGAAATTTTGATCAGTTTAAACATGTTGTACATTTTGAAAATGTTGAACATTTTAGAAATTTTAGAAAATTTGGGAAATTTCAGAAATTTTGGTAAGTTTATAGATTTTGAAAATTTGAGAGGTTTTTATAATTTCATAAAGGGCTATTTTAGAATATGGGACATTTTAGAAATTTTAGAAATTTTGATAATCTAAAAAGTTTGGAACATTTTAGAAATTTTAATAATTTTAGAAGTTTTGAACATTTGATAAAATTCAGAAATATTAGAATCTTTGATAAGTTCAAAATTTTTGTACATTCCAGAAATTTGGAACATTTGAGATATTTTAGAAAATTTGAACATTCAGAAATTTTGATAATTTTGATTTTGAATTAGAAGTCCCGTTTTACTCCTGAAAAGTAGAACATTAGCCCCGCTTTGCAGTAATAAAAAAAGGGTTAAAATCATGCATGTCTTCTAAAAATTTGATTTTTTGAAAAATTTTCTTGTGAGGATGTTAGACTCGTCAGACTCTATTTAAGGACATGGCTGGCCAGAGAAGGTCACTACTACTTGAGAAGGCGCCGCTCGCGAGTATCGTGCTAATGACTTTTTTATTCGATAATTCGTCCAAGCGTCAAAAGTGAGTTTCTAAACACAACCAAACGACATCCAAACGATAGATAAAAGAATTTTAGAAAAAAGTAAAATTTGTTGTGTAGCGTGAAGTTAGCACTCCAATTTTGAAAACTCAATATCTTTTTGAGTTTGTTCGTCCAAATGACAAAATTTGGTTTCCAAACATGACCAAACGATGACCAAACGATTCCAGTGAGCAAAAGTTGCATATTTTATGGTTGTTGTGCTAATGTCACTGAAGTTCGAAACGTTTATAAACGTAGATATACAATTTTTTTTAATTACATGAATCAATTTTTGGTTGTTCAATTATCGTAAAAATAATGTATTATACGCGGAAAAAATATAGGCTGTTCATCGATACCAGCAAATAATTGCACTCATTGATAAAGCATAACTAAAACAATGAATTGTGTTTTTATTTGAGACCTTATGATATCGACATTCCGTTTTCTTTTTCGAAAATTTTGTTTTTATAAATTGAGAAACCATTGGTGTCAAACTTCAGACAATCGCGATAAATACATTTTCGAAGTTCTCTTATTACTGCAGCAATTCAGATTGCTCGCACAAAGAAACGATTTTTATAAAATATTAATTTAACACATCTCCGTGTATGGTTTTAGATAGTAATAACTCATTATAACGTCATATTTATTATTTTATTGAACTTCACGCACATCAGCACTCGCCCTTCAGCTCGGCTTCACCTAGCCTTCGAATTCATACTGGGCCTTCACAGTCGCAGTGAGCAAGCCTCCCATTTGGCGTCTCATATCGAAATATACCATTTTCACAGTTTAAAATTTTTAATAAAAGGAAAAAAATGAGCCCTTTTTTTAGTTTTAATTAATAGAGAATTGAGCTTGCTATTTGTTATATTCCAAAATAAAAGGGTAGTTATGAATATGATTTTGTGCACTTTGTTTCTAAATTTAAATGATCCTAAAAGTAAGAAAAAAATGTTGTTATCTCTAACATGATGACAACCTGTTATTCTATTTCAAACTAAAGAATTTCCATGCAATGAAAACAAATTCAGATGAGAAGCAAAATTAGTTTTTATCAATAACGTCTATTCGAATAGGTACACCAAACTCTCGATTTCATTCCCCCCGGTTTCCGCCTTCCTAGAACTGCTGTCTCAGGCGAGAGAACGGTTGCGACGTTTGTCGCTACGTCTCTCGCCAACGGTTGTTTACGTTTGGATCCCCCCGATTTGGGACCAAAACAATTTGAAGACAACCCCCGACACTGGACTGAAACCGAGAGTTTGGAGTAGTTCTAAGTTTCCCCAATATTTCAGGAACATAAAGGAAATTAAATTCGTAGTCTAAAAGAATTATCCAAAAAGTAATACAAAGTTTAAAAATATTTTTTTTATTTTCAGCCAAGATATCTCCTAACTAGTCTCGCGAGTAACGACCTTGCTATCGGACTCCTGGTGACTCCCTTCGGCTTCCTTCCGGCAGTTTATGGTTGCTGGCCGTACGGTGAGGTCGTCTGTCAAATTCAGGTAATCCTTTTTTCTCTAGCTGAAAAAGTCTCATGAATGCTGCATCCGAGCTCGACAAGCAACTGACATCAGTGTTTCAAATTTAAATATTGCATGACGTACTATCCAAGAGCAAGCAGTTGCCCCAAGAATTCAAATGCACGCTCAATAAACGCATTCATCCATCAGAATGTAGGACCAATCCATTGCTCATTTTGATAATACTGCTGTATAATTTGACAGAAAGCTTCGAATTTATTTCATATTTTTATCGCTATCCTCAGAGAAATGAATACAATATGAGATAGGGATTTCACATCAGTTTAACATAAATTTACAATGGGCAGCTACATTCGGATCGAAATTATTATTTAATTAGACACAATTTAATTATGGTTCAGTCATTCTGTCGAATGGCACTGACAAAGTCCGGTTTTACTTCCATTTCGACAGCCAGATTCTGTATGAAAAAAAATATATTTTTTCTCTCTAAAAAAATTGTTAGAATTTCTAGGAATTTGTAACACCAATGTTAGAATCTGTGTCATAGTAAAAATATGATTTTCAAAGGTCTGGCCAGTGAAACGATTCGCCAGCCAGGACCTAATCCGAAATCGTCTGAATTTGTATCAATTTGCAACCCCAAAACAAATTACAAAATTTCTATTTTTAACCGATTTTAATCCGATCCGGGCTAGTGAAAAGTTTCGCCAGCCAAACCATAATTCGAATTTAAAAAAAAAACAAATAGGTAATTTTACTCGTCTGAATTTTTGCATTTCTGGACGATTTTACATTTTTTTATTCACTCAGGATAAAATTCTTCAGAGATTGGTGAGAGCCGATTTTCGATTATTGCCAATGAGATTCACAATTCAAAATTCGCTAACTTGTTTGAGTTTGAATGTTTATAGTTTCTCAATATCTATAATTTAGAAAGATGTAATTTTGAATGTTTTTTCATAGTTTAATTTTGAAAATTTACAATTGAAAACTCTTTAATTTTAAAGATGTATGAATCAAAATTCTTAAGTTAGGATGATTTTGAAGATCGAAAGTAAAGACTGTTCAATTCTAAATCTGCCAAATTGAAAATTATTCAATTTCCAAGATTTATATTTTGAAGGTATGCAATTTTGACTGTTTTTTTAGTCGTTTAATTTTGAAGATTTAAAATTGAAAATTCTTTAATTTTAACGATTCGCACTTTAAAATTCTTCAATTTTTGAGATTCATTCATTTGGAATGTTTATAGTTTAGAACGAAATATTTTTGTACGTTATTTTTTGGCATACCTAGTTCAATTTTGGAGATTTACAGTGGAAAATTCTTCAATTTTTCAGATTGACAATGGAAAATTCTTCAATTGCGGACAGTAAAAATGACGGTGATAACTTATTTTTTGGGAAATTCCTATAATTTTTTACATATATGAACATATGTGACCGTCCGTGAAGAAAGGGACCTAACGCGCGGTAGCTTCATTTTGCAGGAGCAGCGATTGAAGAGGCGCTCCAAACAGGAACTCCATAAGAGGGTCTCACTTTGCAGGTTAAGAACAATTTGAATTTTTCTGATATATGAATAATATTTTTTATTGTGAAAGAGCAAATAAAAAGCTATCGATTGTTGTAAGAAACTAAAAATCTATTTTTTCCGCGTTAGGTCCCTTAATTCTCGGACGGTCACATATGTTTCGTTAAATGAGAAAATTAGTCAAAGTGCACGGAGAAAAAAACCACACTGTTATAGTAGGCTGAGCTCTTAATATTACAGCATGAAACTTCATGTGCGAAATTGGTATGAATTTCTACCAATATTGGCATCAGGTTAGACATTTTTAGCATTAAATGTCCTATACCATAAAAGAATCAAGCGCATGCCGTTATTGCTGGAGCCACATGCCCTTAGAGCAGTTGTGCCTTGCGAAAATAGCTCGAACTTCGCCTTGCTACGGTTGTAAGAAAA
>CAKNYM010049325.1:85821-98130 GCA_932195095.1 Andricus curvator
TTCCCCCACCTAATTTTCCCCAAGTCTTCTATTTCTCCTCCCCTCATTTAACCCACTTCTCCTACATCCTCTCCGCTTATTTCCCCTACTTTCCATCCCACCACTTCTCCTACTTCCACTCCCCTCATTTCCCAACACTTCCACGACGTGCCCTCCCCTAATTTGCCTGACTTCTCATCCCTTCATTTCCCCTTACTTCCTCACCACTTAAACCCCCTTCCATCATCTTCTCTCACTTCCCCTCCGTGCAAAAAGTACGATGGGCGCGGGACAAACACCCGATCGAAACTATAAGAGTTTCTGCCCGGGGCTACGAAACCCTAAAAAGGAAGATAATTCAGGTGCTTCGGGTAGTAGGTAACTAAATTATATTTAATAAGACATCACTAAAAATAAAAAAAAATAAATACATGGGGGCGTCTAAACCATTTTGTTATAACTTGTTGGCCGGGGCCAGAGGGGGGGGGGTCAAAATTGTCCAATAATGTGTTATGTAATTTATGGATGGTCCCTAACTGAAAAACAGAAAGTCATATAAAATGATTTATTTGAAAGTAAAGGTATTCGGATTCGGTGATAAAGTGTCCCGCCCTTCTTATAACTCTTATTTTTTTGTGAATCTTCTTTCCCAGAGTCGCGTGAGATCGGGATCGAGCCTCTCTTGGTGAAGCACTTGCTAGGAGGAAATTGCCGCCAGGAACTCGAGTTACTTCCGGCACTCGTTCCACGAGTCGGTAAGACGTTATCGGGTTCCTGGCGATAATCTTGGCGACTCCCGGAGCCAGGAACAGTGATTTGTGGCCACGTATTTCTTGATTTTCAAGTACCACATATGCCTATAGGATCTCATTCATTTGTCTTCTAGAAATTAATATGTCTTCTGTAATTCAAACCTGAGACGAATTTCAAGTCCTAGTTATCATCCTTTTTAAAATCTAGGTTTAATACATTACAGTATTAAAAGGATTGCTAGAAAATCCCAAATAAAAAATTCTGAATTTTCCTGACTTATCCTTGGCCAATTTTTCATTTTTCTTGACCATTATGAATTTTTTTCAGGTATAACAACAACCTTACACCTACGAGATAAATCGTGCTAATGCAAAAAAAAATTTTTTTTCTAAATTTATCTTAAAAACTTTTAGTGGCAACAGCAGACTTCATAGTCTATATATATATATATAAATATTAATTTTAGATCAAACATTTGCATTTACAGCGTTAGGTCCCTTTCTCCGCGGACGGTCACATATGTTTATATATGTAAAAAAATTATAGGAATTTCCCAAAAAATATGTTATCGCCGTCATTTTTACTGTTCGCAATTTAAGAATTTTCCATTGTAAATCTTAAGAATTGAAGAGTTTTCCATTGTATATCTTTAAAATTGAACTAGGTATGCCAAAAAATAACGTCAAAAAATATTTCATTTCAAACCATAAACATTCCAAATTATTAAATCTTAAAAATTTAAGAATTTTAAAGTGCGAATCGTTAAAATTGAAGAATTTTCAATTTTAAATCTTTAAAATTATTTCAAACCAAATAGTCCAATTTTCAGTCAAAAAGATTAAACTTCAACTATTGAACCACGAAATTTTCAACCAAATAGTTAATTTTTCAAGGCAAAAAGACAAATATCTAAAAAGAAGTGATACGATTTTCTTAGAAGACAGTTGATTTTTCAACAAAAGAGTTTTTATTTAATCAAGAAAGATGAATTTTGAACCAACAAAAATGACTTTTCTACCATAAAAGATCCATTTTCAATCCAAAAAGACGAATTATCAACTAAACAGTTAGATTTTCTACGGAAAAAAAATCTTCAACAAAATAGTTAAATTTTCCACAAAATAATAGTTAATAGTTCAGTTTTAAACCAAAGGAATCAATTCGCAACTAAAATGTTGAATCTTCAACAAAACAAAAATAAATTCACAACAAAAAATGTAATAGTGGATATTTCAAAAAAAAAAAAGATTTTCATATTCAATAAAAAAAAACAGATGAATTCACCCAATAAAGACAAATTTCAAACAAAACAGTTAATTTTTCAAACAGAGAAAAGATTTTCTAGTCAAGAAAGAAAAAAAATCTCAAACAAATTTTTTAATTTTCTACTTAAAACGATCAATTCTCGACCAAAAACGGAAGAGTTAAATTTACAGTTCAAAGAATTGATCTTCATAAAGAAAAGTTTTCAAAAAAATAGTTCATGTTTCAACCAAAGAGTTCAATTTTCAACTAATGAAATGATTTTTTTAACAAAGTATTTCAACTTTTAACCAAGTAGATGAATTTTCATTCAAGAAGATTAATTTTCTACCAAAAAAGACGAATTTGCGATTATCGAGGAAACAGTTGATTTCTTCTAACTTCAAACGTAAATATCTTTTTTTTTATAGCACACCAGGGAAAGTTGACCTCAGTTTGGTGTGCCCACCTCACGTTTACCCTGCTTGACCAATTACCTGCAACATTTCGTACTCTTAGTTTTTTCTGTTTAATTGGTACCGTTTCCCTAAAATATTATATTTGTGGGAAAAAGTTGTTTCCGAATTTTTATAGAACTGCAACTGAATCGTATTGGTATCGGAAATCTTTGTAATAATTACAGAAGAGAAATACGAAACAGAAAATATGCAACAGTAAAAGTGATCGATTGCACGATCGATGATGATTCAGTGTAATAAAACTTACTTTTCCACACTAGTGATCGGAAAGTTTTGAAATATTAGACTTTTAATCTCAATGCCAGGACTCGACTCGAGCGGAATAATAGACCCCCCAACGAGCGGGTCAAGGGCCCATATTTTCGTGGTTGCATTAATCGATCGTGGAACCGATCACTTTTTCTGTTTAGCGCCAATCCCCTAAGTTGCATTCCTCTTCGCAGTATGTGAAGAAAATAATATGTTAACTAAGTGGGTTAACAATTTACTATTAATTCCTTTCTGAACTGCTTTAATAATCAACTATTATTATACAAGAGGGATAAAAATGATGAATATCGGAAAGTTGCCTTGCAATTCGGATATAAAGTAAAGGTCGGATTGAGTTCATTAATGAGAGAAACAGGAGGTGAAGGTCTTCAGCACACAAATAAGGCCAGATTTTCTCCAGTACTTCAGATTATCAGCGCTTTTTTCTTGGAACTGTTCCAACGGTCTCCATAGTAACCTCTTGCCTCTATACGAATACAACCAACGTTACTGATTTTGTGCCATCTGCCACTATGAATTTCAGTACGCATTCTCTCAAGTGTACCAACATAGCGTATATTATACGTTTAAGGTTCCAAGTTAAACGCTCGATGGCGAAAAATCACGGCCGAAAAGAAAAGAAACATTATTTCTCTGTGAAAAATCATCAATATTTAATTACCGCGTCCACCGGGGTAATTATGCATCAAAATTCGCGATTTTTTTAGATCGCGGCTGCGCCAAAATCAGAAAATGTCCCATATGTAATTGTTCTCAAGAAAGTTCTGAACATATCCCATAAATTTCATTCAAACACAAAATTCCCCAGGTGAAAAAGTTATATCACTGTTAAAAATAGTATGTATTACATTTAAAATACCAATGTATATTAAAATTAATATCTTAAGCATATGAAATCGCTATTTAGGTACGTGTTTTATAATTTCATATAAATTCATGATAATCGCTCAGATAATTCCATTTTAGACCAAATCAAAATAAGATTAGCAATAATTTTCTGTTCTTAATAATAAAACATGATACCTTCTTACAATTAATCAAAAATAAAATTGGATTTTAAGTCGAAAAGTTCAATTAGGTAAATAAATGACAGACCTAACATATAATCAACTGTACTCACATTAAATTTCTACCATTCAGGGCAAATTTTGAAAAGAGTTCCACACGTACGTTGCACTTTAATTATAAAAATCAATTCAATAGACGAATTCTAGATCATTACTTCAATTATATTTGATAAGATTTAAAGAAATAAAAGCACTTTGAGTTTTCAAGCACGCTGCTATACCGAGCTGTATATTATATTTAATATAAACTTATAAAGTGTACAGCTATTCATATTTTAATGTATATTAAATTTCAACTCCTGCGTATGCAAATGACTTCATATACATTTGTATTAAATTTAATACAGATTTTTCTAACAGTGTATAGTTTATATATAGTGGACGGAACACTGATATTTTTTATTTGTTTTATAGAGAAAAATATATAAAATAAATGACGAATATGATTGTCTCGTCTACTATATATACATTTTTCACCTGAGTCTCTCACGAAGTTATTAATAATAATCAAAGTTTGTTCACTTTTTGTACTTTCGATTATGTAATTATGGATAAAAATTTTTGATTCTTAATAAAATAAAAGTAATGTGAATATTTTTTTCTTGGGTCCGAATCCTACGTAGGCATCTGGTACTTTTTTTACCATATTAATTAAGTAAAGTGCCTTTTTTGCTAAAACGATTCATTGAGGCGACCCGATAAAAATGTTGAATTTGCTTGAAATGACTACGACGCGTCACGGAAATATTTTGTTGAAAAAGTTCCAAAAATCGTGTTTGTGTAAACTGCTTCGTCCCATTGCATTTTAAAGAAGAATGTTCAGTAGAAAAATTGAACTAGAGAAAATTCTGAGAAAGTTGAGGAAAAGAACCTTCTATACGCAAGAAAAATAATGTATAGCTTAATCAACGATAGTAATCCTTGAACTGGCCACAAATATAGTTGAAAACGAACCAATGATATTGTCAAAATATTTCAAATAGGGATTTACAGCATAATTTATTTTCACTATTATTATTAATAAATCACATTTTCCAATCGTTAAAACAATGATATTATATAACTGAAATCAAAATGTTAGAGGTCTGAATATAGCGTTAATTAAATAGGAATAATTTTGACAGAAATTTATAATTAATTTTACACTTTACGTTGAAATTACAAAGATTAAATAGACCTCATTGTAATAAAAATGAGAATTAATAGTAGAACCTGGCATTTCTCCGTCCTTCTTACTAACCAAACATTTTCTTGAATTTGCTTTAAATAATTCTTTAAATATCGTAAAAAGTAGGAATCAATTTTTCCACCAAAAGGATGAAAATTGAGAGGTAGGATTTTAAAAATGTAAAAATATATTAAATCTAAATTTATAATTCTATAGAATCTGATACTATTTCATTGATCAAATTAAAACAGGAACTGAATTTGTAACTCCATTTCATTTTGTAACCCCTTTGATACGAAATTCCCTCAATTCAAAAAAAAATGGAAAAAGTGCCAATTATTCATTGAACTGAGGCTCTATTTTCACGTAGTTTAATAGCATTCAGAATAGCAATTCTTGGAAGGATATTCGATTAAAAAATGATCGATTACAAGGTTGGTTGGATTTGATTGGAAAAATCAATACGGCGTAAGTTATACGCGAATGGGGGTTCTCTTTTGTGATATTGTATTGCAATGTAGCATATCTTGAATTGCCCCGTCTATGAGAGACAATCAAATCCTTTACCATAAGGTTATTCTCTACAATCTACCGAGTGTTACCACATTTGAAACCTTGATTAAGGTAACATTATAGTCCAAGCGATTCGGCTGGTCTATGCAAATCGATTAATTCAGTAATGAAGTGAACAGTATTAAGCGGATTAAATTAGTGCTGGGATGTAACAAACCGTCCGTACTTCATAGACCATTGAAATTGTCCTAAATGTGTTCTAATTTATTACGGGAATTACGTACATCGAGGTATACAAATCCAAACAATATATATTCAATAATGCGGAAATAATCTCTTTAAAACACCGAAGGTGAGTGGTTAATGGCTTGGATTTTTGGTGTACACTAGATTGGAAGATTGCAAAATTGATTGGGCCTGAAAAATATTGCATATATGTGACTAAATAATATTGCTTGAGATTGCAAAAGATTCCATGGATTTTCCTTTATATTTTTAAAATCGCTTAAAATTCCATTAAAATCCATTTATTAACTCCTTTGGACTCTCCGACTTGTTGTGACATGTCAGAGATTAAATCGAACTTCAACTGATCGGATTGAAAATAAATTTTGTAGCAAAATTCTTGTGTATTTTTTTTAAATAGCATATCGGCTCGTTTTGAATACAGATCGATTTCAAACGATACTCTTGGAACTTCTCGGGAATAAACAATGCATCTTCAGAGGTTCCTGGTAGTGGAAAATCATCGAAAAAGGCCAAAATCAAAGTATGTTCCAAAATTGAAATCACAATGCATTCCAAAATTTTGATTTTTAATTTCTAGTTACTTATAAATAGCTATATATATATATTTTTTTCATTTAAATTTACTGTAAATAAATAACGTAGAAATAACGTAGAAAGAATTAATTTAACATTATCGATTCATTCCTTGACTATTTCATTAACTATCATCATCAATCGCGCGCTGTGCGCGCGTGTAGTATTTCGATATGAGAGAAAAATTATTTAATACAAATTCCGAATAATTATTAATTTTTTAAAAGGTTTTAAACACTTAAGTTCGAGCAAAAACTAGATTCTGAGATCTGAGAACAAAAAAAATTAGTATTATTAGTTTGTTTATAAATTTATATAAATATAGTTTTCCTAAGGTTCTTGAACAAATTTAAAAAGATTCTTGAAGATTGCAGATATCTCCAAAAATAATCTACAAAAATTTAAAGAACAAATTTTTATTAACAGGATTTCACAACATATTAGGAAAATTGTAGAAGTTTCGAAGAAATTCAAAAATATTTCATATTTGTGTTTGAGTCTGAACCATTATTACGTTTTTCAAGTTTAAAAATATTTTTAATCTCTTCAAAAGCTCTAAAATTCCTAAATATCTTTTTAAATGATTCAAATTTCCCCTAACATTTTTTTAAAATTGTGAAAAATTGAAAAAAAATTGTTTTGAAACCTTCCTGATCCTCTTTTGAACATTTTGAAAATCTTTTTGAATTTTCCATTAAAATTAATCTTTCAAAATGAAAAATATTTTTTAATTTTCCCAGAAATTTTAAGAAAATTTTTTATATCCTTGAAAACTTTCAAAATTCTTGAAAATCGTATAAAGTTTTAGTTCAAAATCTTTCCAAATCTATATTATGTTTGAAATTTTTAAAAATATTTTCACGTTTTAAATAAATTTTCTAACTTCTCAAAACTTCTCAATATCTTTTAAATTTACTTGATTTTTTTTTTTAATTTTGTAATCTTGCAACGTTGAGAAATTTTTCTTTAAAATCTTTTACTCTACTTTTTGAAGTTTTAGGAAATAATATGAGTTTTAGCATTTTTTAATTTAGTCTTGAAATAAAAAATATTTGAAATAATTCGAGGTATAATAAAATCCCTCAAATTTTGTTAAATTGTTTGAAATCTCTGGAAAATTTCTAACACATTATTTGACTTCCCCTGAAATTTATGGAATCTCTTGAAATTCTTTGCAATCATTTAAAATAACTTAAAATCGTTGAAATTCTTCGAAAAAATTCAATTTCTTTATAGGCTGTGCCTAGTCATCCCAAAAAGTTAAAGTAAATGGAAAATAGGATGGACTAGTCGTCCAGAAAATTCGGTACGACTAGCCAATCTTATGAGAAATATTGGACTAGTCATCCCGAATTTCGGGACGACGAGACACTTCGTTCATTATATCCTTTAAAACAAAAAGTCTATCTATTCCATAAAATTCTCTCGAAATTAATTGAAATCCTTGAAAATCCTTGGAAATCTTTGGCAATCGTGAAAATCCATTAAAATAAGTATAAATCATTTGAAATCTTCGGACACTGGCCCAAACTTCGGACTCCTATTTTTCTTGATTTTGCACTTATTTTTGGAAAACAAAATTGGGATTCTTGATTCATTTCTGATTTTAAACTTTAATGTGTTTGTGCTTTTATACTATTCAGTTATCTAGAAGCCAAAAAAGTGGGTTGAAGGTTGAAGGTCAGTACAAATAAGAGGGGTTCGAGGTCATAGGACACAGGTGAAGGGTGAAGGTACAAAGGTGAAGGGAAGTTAAAATCCATAGAAATCCCTTGAAATAAAATTTATTTTACTCGCTTAAGTTATCTAGAAAGTTGAAATACTTCAAAAACCAATGAAATCTTTTAAAATTATAAAAATCCTCAAAAATAAGTCAAACCTCTACCCCTTTCCAACGTCTCATAGGGACGGGAAGGCACCCCTCTCTGACTAGTCACAGAAATATTGTTGGTCAACCCCCTACCTCTTTCTAAAGTCTCATGGGGGCGGAAAGTCACTCCTCTCACTGGTCACAGAAATAATTTTTGTCAAACCTCTACCCCTTTCCAACGTCTCGTAGGGGTGGGAAGCAACCCCTCCCTGACTGGTCACAGAAATAATGTTGGTCAAACCCCTAACCCTTTCAAGAGTCTCGTTGGGGCGGAAAGGCACCCCTCTCTGACTGGTCACAGAAATAATGTTGGCCAAACCCCTACCCCTTCCCAAAGACCCGTAGGGGCGGGAGGGCACCCCTTCGACTGGTCACGCAGATATAATGTTAATCAAACCCCTACATCTTTCCAATGTCTCGTGGGGGCGTGAATAGGCACCCCTTTCCGACTGGCCACAGAAATAATGTTATGTACAATAACAATAACAATGTAGTAATTTAATAAAAATGTAATAAAGGATGTCATGAAGATGGAATAATGTACAATAACGTTATGTAATAATGTACCGGCACAGAACTTTTTTGCCGGTACCGCCAGAGCATCCACTACCTACATAAAAACCCTTGAAATTTTTAGAATCGCTAGGAATTCCCAGAAATTTAATTAAATTTGATTTAATTTATTTCCCAAAGTTTTCTAGCAATGCCTTAGAATCTAGCTTAGAATGTTTGCAAATCCTACAAAATTCTTTGATATCTGTTGAAAAAGCTCATAATCCTTATATTCCACAAATCCTTTGAAATAATTCGAAGTCCTATAAAAACCTCTGAATATTGTGAAATTCTTTAACATCCTGTAAAATATTTGGGAATCCTGTAAAATTCTTTGGTTTTGCTTTGAAAATTTTGAAATCTCTTGAAACTTTTTGAAATCTTTAAAAATAACTTAAAATGTTAAAAACTTTTATAAGAGGCTGTTCATAAACTACGTCACACTGCTAACGGGGTGGGAAACATATTTTGTGACGATTTGTGACGTAGAGCTGGGAGGAGTTCATGCAGAATGTGTTATCACACATGGAAAATATAAATGTTAATAACAATTTTTTAAATGGTTGAAAAAATGAAAATTAGTTATTCTATTTTACAATTAAAACATCTAAATACCGACTTCACACAATTTAACTCTTTGGTTGAAATTGAACTTTTTGGTTGAAAACGAACTGTTTGGTTAGAAATTCACATTTTCGGGTAAAGAATCAAATTATTTTTTATGGATTTGGCCTTTTTGGTTTGAAAATTCAATAATCTGCATAAAAATGGTTTCGTTATTAATTTGTCTCTTTGGTTTGCAATTTCATCTTCTTTGGTAAAAATTTGATCTTTTTTGTTAAAAATGCATCTGTTTGGCTTCAAATTAAACTGTTTTTCGTAAAGATTTTATTATTTTGTTCAAAATCCGTATTTTTTGGTTGAATTTAACGGTTTTTGGTTAAAAATCAAAGTCTTTTTGTTGAAATATCAACTATTACATTTTTCTTTTTGAATTCATTATTATTTTTGTAAATTGGATTGTTTCTTACCTAAAATTGAAATTTTCTTGGTTGTAATATCAATTATTATATTTTTCGTGAAGAATTAATAATTATTGTTTGAAAATTTTACTGCGTAGTTGAAATTTGAACTTCGTTGTTAAAAATGCACTTCTGTTCTTCAAAATACATAATTCTAGTTGAAAATGTAATTATTTTGTTAAAAATTTGAATATTAAATTGAAAATTGAACTGTTTTGTGGAACCCTTGCTTTTTTGTATAGAAAATTCAGCGTTTTCAATTGAAATTTCAACTAAGTTTCTAAGCTCTTTTTGTTGAAAATGTATTTCTTTTGGTAGAAAATTAATCTTTTTGGGTTAAAAATTCCACTATTTTGTTGAAAATGCAATATATTTCAACTTGCAATCTTAAAAATTTGATATTCAATTTAATATGGTAACGATACATTGATTTTATCTAAAAGAATCTAATTTCATATTATTCCCCTATTTTGATGAAAAATCCCACTATTTCCCCTGTTTTGAGGGCTAGAATTTTGGGCTGCGAATTCTGTTAAAATATTATGTTTGTATGTTTCATGTTTTATTTTAGGCGTTTATCGAATGAAATCGAAGAAAAAATTTTGACCTAAAAGGGGTTGGGGGTATTTCTCGTTGTGACGTCACCATGGGGGTTTAAGCTTTGTGTGATGATATTTGACGAAGAAGGAGACGGATGGAAAAAGTGTTCAAGATAGCGGACCGAAGTTTTTAAACGACCCCTAATATATATATATATACCATTAAACCATTTCCCTTTCAGGGTAGGCGTGACACTACCCGATTCGGGTAGTGTTTCTAGGTTTTTCTTGTAGTTATAAATAACTACAAGTGTGGGCTCACCACACCCACGATGTGCCAACAGCACTCATGTCAGTATTCTTGAATGGTCACCCATCCAAGTACTAACGGCGTCCAACGCTGCTTAACTTCAGTGATCTGACGAGAACTGGGTTTTTCAGCGTGGTATGGCCGTTGGCCTAATGATTTTCTATAATGATTTTCCAAGAATTGCGAAAAAATTATAAGAAATTCATTACAGGAAAATGATGATATGCCTAAACAGAACTGTTAAAATAAAAAAATTTACAAAAAAATGTATTGCGTTCTATATCAGGCCTAACGAAATCCAAAAAAAGGAAGTCGCTACAATTTTACAGTTACAAAATACCAAAGTATAATAATTATAATAATTAATAATAATAATAATATATATATAATAATTATATATAATATATATATACTCACACTTACTGTAGACCGAGAATTGGAAATTTTTCTGTTATAATCTATATAATTTTATTAGAATTCAAACTTTTTGTTTAGGCGCTACTACGAGGGGCTCTCACTCAACAAAGTGCTGTAATTCTGGTTTGCATGGCGATTGATCGTTACGTGTGTATGTTACATCCTCATCGTTATCATAGACATTCTACAAGAAAGGTAAGATGAAATAATAAAGGTAATCTAATTAAATTTTTCGCATTATTATTCTATTTCTTGAAATTAATTAATTTTCTAAATATTGAAAAAAAGAATCATAATATTTGAAAGTCAGTTAAGTTATACTTCTTCAGTACGAAGTTGAACACTTAAAAATGGGATGTACTATAATATGGATAATAATTTTTATTTATTTATTTTGAAATTCCTTCACCTAGATATTAAACAGTTGGCAACATCCCATGTTTTATGAGTCGAATTTATGGTTTTACGGCTCTCCCGAACTGAATTCAGTGCCAACTAATCGCTCGGTTCCGGTGCTTCCCTTGTCTCGACAGATTAGTCTCGCTCGGCAACACGTATTTTCATAAATGTGATGACATTTTACACTATGGCAGTTAGTAACGAACCGTGTGAAGTTCCATTTTCAATAATTTTCCTGATGTTTCAGAGAATTTATCTTCTCTATTCATAGTAATATCATACATAAAAAAATAGGGATTCGATTTGGTTTTAGTTCATTTTCTTATAAAATCATTTTGAACTTTAATTATGTTCACTCTCTTGATCAATTTAAACACTGAAAAATAATTGTATTTTTTTCAATATTCGTATTGCTCAATATGGACCAATTATTGTCAAATTTTGTTTTAGTATATTTTGATACCGTTTCTTTGTGCAAAATGAAGCTTTATTTTTTTCTGTGCAGCGATAAGATATTCCAAGGAATTATTCGAGAATTGACCATATCAAGATTGCGGTAGCCAAGTACAAAAAAATAGCTTCCAAGAATCATTATATGGAATAATCACGTATTTTGGACCTTTTCTGCTTTTTCGGCTCAATTCTCAAACGATTTCAATTAAACTTGTCAGCTGACTAACAAACCATTAAAAATATGTTTAGGCTTGAATTTATGTTAATGCTTTAGATACTGCGAGATTGAAACAAGAAAAAACATTTAAAAAAAAACAAATTTTCAACCTGTGGTCGCCACTACATCCAAATCTATTTAACCAATTGTCAGTAGTAACCGATTCTTGATACACATCGCAACAAATTTCGATATATTGAATATTTTCAAAAATTTTACGTACTCGGTGTCAAAAAT
>CAKNYM010049325.1:98140-144046 GCA_932195095.1 Andricus curvator
AAAAATCTCTATTGATTTTAGTTACTAAGAAATGAGGATTTACATATCTTACTTGGATGTTTAGGGTACAAAAACACCCCCAAAAACATGCTGTATACCCAAAGAATCGTTAATCTTTCTAGTTCGTCGGTATGAATCTTTTGATTCGGTACGCCTGATCGTCAAAATATAAAAGTTTTAGTCAAATCTATCATAGCGTTTTTGAGGAAAAAAAAAACATTTTGCTAAAATAAGCATTTTTCCATTAAAATACATGTAAAAATCGAAACTTTTGACAAGTGTTTGTCTAAAAACTGTCCATCTTTCTGACATTTTTCTTTCGAATTTTTATTTTGCAGGTTTGAAAATACAAGAAAAAATTTTTTTTAGAATTTTTTATCATAAGGCTTTTTTCTGTACATTTGGTGCGGGGTCCTTTGGTGACAATCGGTTCGATATATCAACCTACAGAGGTGAGCACAGGTAAAAAATGTAATGTTTTTTACAATCATTCAACAATAATGTATTTTTTATCCAAGGTTTTTCTCAATATTTCTATTCTATGGCAAGATATTCCCGATATTTATTTCTGAAAAATGCAATATGATTTTATTAAACTCAAATTGCTTAATCATACTAGAAAAAAACAGCTTCAGGCGCGATTATTTTTCTCATGCAATTATTAAATTAAAATATGAAATTAATATTAATACAAAATTTGGGTATTTCATAGTATCTATTATCTTAAATAATAAAAAAGAAAAGCAAGGCTTGATTTTTGAAATAAAATGATTTTTGTTTGAAATAACCGATTTCCGGTGAAAAACGCTAATATACCCTATTATTTTTCGAATAATATAAATATTCTTCGAAATATAACGATTTTTTATTAACAATAGCAAATTAAGACGAAAAAAACTAACATGGTGTAACAAAAAATTGTTCAGCATAGTAAATCTTCTTTTAGACCTAATGTTTTTAGTTGAATATAACCGCGTTATACACTCTAAGAAAAAGTCTATTAACAGTGAAATTACGTTCCTTTCAGAATGCGTCCTTTGAAATTAAGCAGATTTCTTTTGTCCGTCAATAGAATTGTTTCACTGTTCAAAGACTTATCCGTTAAATGCAAAACGAAAGTAGTTTTACTGATAAACGATTTCTTTTGACTTTGAAAAGAATTCCTTTAACTATTAAAGGATTTCATTTGTTGGCTAGCGGAGAGAGTGCACCTGCGCATGAGTGAATTTTTTCACTACACGATTTATTTATTAATTGATAAAGTGAGTGGAAAAACGAGCGAAATGATGTCGAAAATGGATTACTTCAAAAAATTAGGAATCCCAGATTGTGACGCAAAAACTTTGGAAGGTACGTGTACTGAAAGAACAATTTTTGATCCGCGTAACCTCACCTTTCATTGATTTTTACGCTTTTGACAATCGAAGTATAAATTTTTTTTATTGCTTTTAAAAATCGAAAGTTCTTAAGACGTTCTTTATGAAATTATTTTGTACAGCGTCGATTTTATATTTATATTCACCAAACTTCGGCTTTTGTACATTTGTGGCACGTAATATCATGCAATAAATTTTCTTTTAACGTTCAAATTATTCTTTTTTTGTCCGACAATAGATTTCACTTCAAGATCAAAGGAAATCCTTTCACACTTAAAGGATAGCATTTGAAACGACAATCCTTTAACTGTGAAGGTATTTCCTCTCATGCTAATTTTGAATGGAAAATCCTTTAATAGTGAAAGGAATCGTTTGACAGTCAATAGTCTGTTTTTAGAGTGTAACATAAAATTATTCAAAAAACTATTATCTTCTTTAAAATTAAATGATTTTTTATTAAAAGTACTGATTTTCGATATAAAACGCCAACTGAACTAAAAATTGTAAATTTAATGATTCCGAATGGTAACCTGAAAAATATAATGATAATTCGCAAAATCTTATAAATATTTTTTCCCAAAAACTACTTGGCCAACTTTCATTTCATAAATCCATGCTGCAGTTGTACTTGGCAGATTTTTTGCATTACAGATG
This sequence comes from Andricus curvator, assembly GCA_932195095.1. Classification (NCBI taxonomy): domain Eukaryota; kingdom Metazoa; phylum Arthropoda; class Insecta; order Hymenoptera; family Cynipidae; genus Andricus; species Andricus curvator. The sequence continues at coordinate 100,171 of CAKNYM010049325.1, forward strand.
TTCTTGGTGTGATTCAAAACCACTTTAAACAATGCTAAAAAGTTTATCAAGATTTGAATTCTTTGTTACTAATTTTTTGTTTGCTGAGAAATGGAATACCAAATTTCTATTGTTAGGATAACTATTTAACATATGCATTCGCTCGTTTAAATAATTTAATGCGTATAGAAATTTCACTGGCTGACATCTGCAGGAGACAGTAAAATACGTATATTCAGGGAATTAGTTCCACTCTCAAATAGTGCATGAGTGGCTGATGAACATTTTCAAATCCTCGGCTGACTCGTTCTGAGGCTGAAATTTACCAACACGTCGCGCAGGTGTGACATCATATGAGAAACAATTTTTCATGTCAATCGTAACTCAGAAAAGTACGTAACGACTGTCAGAATTTTTAAATTTGCGACAAACGCGACAAGCCGCTAACGACTTTGCGTCCGTGAATGCTCGCATTTTCATTGTGACACGTTTCCTTGTTTGAATTCCGAGCAGAGACGTAAAAATGTGTAAAATACGAAAAGAAAAAGTGTCTTGTTTTAAACCCTTCATCTCCTAGTTTTCGCATATCGTTGTTAGTTTTACTAAAGCCTTTTACCTTTTTCAAATATTTATAGCAATTGATTATTTTTCACTAGCAGTGGATTGTCAAAAAATTGACCATTTTAGTCAATCAGATTTTTGAAAACAACAAAATTTCCAAACCGCCTGAAATATATTTTTTTTAGTCAAGGTTAACTCAATAGAGTATGAAAATATAAAACTTAGAGATAAAGGAATGTATTGGTGATGGATATTATTTATGCACGTCGCTAAAGGCCACGTGACATTACATGCGACTATATGCAAAAAAAAATTTCAAAAATCTTTTTGAAATATTTGCAAAACAAATAAAAATATTTAAACATATAGGAAAAATTACTATTTTCCCGATTTATTTGATTTTCACTTCAGCGTTTCAAACCGTCTTGTTATTTTATAGTATAATAAATTAATATGGAGCGTTAGTGGATATTTTATAAAAAATATTACGCAAAAATGGTGATCATTATCAACTGTTATTTAAAATCAATATAGATAAATTGATTTTTACCTATAATAAAATCTTCGTAAGTATAAAATTAACAATTGTGGCCCACGTTATGAATAGTATTAATATTTATTTTCCAAAATAATTGGAAAAAAGCAATGCTTTTTTATTTCAAATCGTTTAATTTTAACACTGCATTTACATTTATTATTCATTTTTTAAATCTTTCATTTAAATATTTTTGGATTCTAAATGATCATTTTTTTTTAATGTTGAACTAAAAATTTCACAATTTCTTAGGATCATACGTTGAAAATTAAAAATTATAAAAAAGTAGTACAGAACAAGATCGCTATGATTCCAATTTTTGAAATTGCACAATTTTAAGCCTTTCAGTTCGAAATTGTTTTTCGTTAGTTGAATTTGAACGTTTAGTATTTTAGAACATTTTTAAATAAAAAATAATTCAATTTTCAATGCCTGGGTATCGATTCTTTTCTTTTTTGATGCTCGAATTTCATAAATAGTTATCCTAATTTTTGATTGCTTTGCATTTATTTTTCAGGCGTTAAATTCAAAATTATTTGATTACAAATCCTTTAAACTGAGAAATTGTGCACCTATAAAGTCTTTCAATTTGATATTCTACAATTTCGAAGAATTTGAAAAACCAGATAACTTTGTACGTTTTAAATTGCAACCAAAACATTTAGATTATTTAACTCTAAAATTATCAAATTTAGAACTGACTTAAATAGAAAGCAAGCATTTAGAATATTCAAACCTGAAATTATTTAATATAAAACTGACTATCAAAGCTTTATATATGAAAATGGGAATTTTGAACGATTAATAGTGAAATTGTCTTGAGTTTTTTATCATTTTAATTCTTCGAATTAATAAATATTTATAAATATTTTCGAATTTAAGCTTTTGAAGCAAAAAAAACTTTAGTTTCAAGGCCTTGAAAATTCAACTGTGTTAGAATTGCGTATTCAGAACTGTGATTTTAAATTAAAATTATAGACATTTTCAAGGTGATGAATCCTTTTCTGAAAAATACGTGTGTCGCGAAAATCTCGACAGCATTGTTGTCGCTTTTCCACAATACCGATTGGCGGCTGTTCAAAATTAAAAAAAAGTAAAAACGCGTTACGTAATATGTGAACAACCTCTTGGGTAATTTAAAACTAAAACAGGGAACGTTGCCAAATTCACACACATAATTAAGAATTCAGTTTCAGGTAAAGTGTTAAGAAGAATGTCACATTTATTTGTATGATAAAAGTAACAAAAAATGAAAATTTATTCATATAAAATTCAATTTATATGGAGTTTTTAAAAAGTTTTTTTAGTATCCTAAAAGACTCAAATTAACGATTTTGAATATTGCTAAACAATTGCTATTTTGAGGTTTCAAAAATTGGCACGAACAAGTTTATGTTGACTTTCGTGATGAGATAACACTAAATTTGAAGTATTTGTTTAATTTTATTTTCTTTACAAAAAATGTCGTTATTTGCAAATTTACTGATTAAAGTGTTCAATAAAATTATTGATTTCTGTAAGTTGAGTGACTCATAAAAACAAAAAATTAGTGAATGTTCGCTATTTTGACATTTTCGAAGTCTGAAAGTGCTGAATTTTTTAAATTATTTATTTACAATATTTTCAGCTTTTATTCAAAATGAACACTGTTGCAGACGAATAGAAGTAAAGTTATCGCATAGTAGAAAAAGATTTAAAGTTTTAAGTAATGTACGGAAGTAATTTTTGAAGCGAGCGGAAACATAGTTGCTTCAATGTGGACAGAATGAATGAATGGTAAATTTTCATATATAATTTGATAAAATGTCACAAAATGAGGAATTTTCCATATTTTCAATAGAGTGTTCAGAGTAGCGTTCGAAGAATTATTGAAAAATTATTGAAGAAGATTTTTCAGACTTGAAAAGAGGCGACCAATCTATCGGGCAAATCGAATCGCTCCTAGAAAATAAAATGTCTTGTTCTGCCAGGCGAAGAAATATAGAGGAAGTTCGATTTAGATAAAATGAGCAGGTACTTATGATTTCTTGCACAATTCCGTTATTTAATCTGTTTACAAATGTGGAGAAAATATAAAACTGACAAGGGAAATTTGATGCAAATTTTTTGCTTTTGTCATAGGAATATTTTCGAAAATGTATTAAAATTTAATTCATGGATTTCAAGACCTATAATTTTTTAAATTATTGTCTCACGTGTATGACAACAAACGACCCGTTATAAATCATTGTCTACTATGATGGTCCTCTTTGTAAAGCCAGACCTGTAAGCTCAGCGATATCAGGGGAAACGGAAGTTTCTCTTAAACCTTAGATAATACATGAATTCCATTAGGTATGCCTTGTTCTTTTTCATGCGAAAAAAATAAGTTCAAAGTGAACCTTGAAAGGCAAAGACTTATCACAAAAGGCTCTTTTCTTTTAGTTAAAGAAGGGGATATAGATTATGTCAGGCTTGCGTCAAGTTTATTTAGGTAAGATTTACGTCACTTTCAAGTAGTTTTCTCAGTAAAAAAAGTGGAGCTGGAATCCCGATAAAATCCCAGATAAAGTTCCAACTAAAGTATCGGATTTGAGGTGAATCAGTACTAAAGTACCAAAAATGTTCAAAATACATCCGGTTCCAGCAGGAATTTTCTGAGACAAAAAGTACTAGAAATATTCCACGGCTGTTAATCTGAAAGTATCGTTTTTACCGTAACGGTATGCAGTTGATACGAAAATCTATGAAAATATATTGTTCATTTCAAAATAACTTTGGAATGCACTAAAATATGAAAAATACCAAAAATACAGACAAATTAGGGGTCGTGCAAATAATGCGTCACACGTTTTTCTTTTGTTTATATGGTTGTATCTCTTTTGGCTTCAAGGCAATTTTATTCTCGTCTTTATTTAAACAAAGTAAGAACGTGTGACGTGTTATGTGCACGAACCCTTAAAGACTTCGATGAGTTTTCCTAGACGCTCCATATTTATATTAATTATGTTTTATTTATAACTTTATAAACTATTTATGACTTTCAAAAAATTATTTTTAATAATTTAAAGTCTTCAAATACTTGTTTACAGATATATTCATCCTTTTCACCCAAAATTCGCATCAACTACGTCCGCCTCAGTTTTTTTCGTAATTGAAACGCTATATTTTCTGTTTTTAACCTCAATTTTTTTAAAAGTGCGGTCAAACGATTTCGGAAGTTGTCGAACAATTTTTGAAGAAATTATCACGAGAAAATAATTCGAAAAGTGCGTAAACGTGTTTTGTAATTTGTTAACTTGAATTATTTCCCTCTAGGTTTATTCTCTGCTCATTAATATACTTTTGAATAATAATTTTTTTGTCCACTTCTAACTTAGACCAAATTTAGTATCTCTCGTAAATTATTAAAGAAATATAGTGAAAATTCAACGACCTACAGAGTTTACGACTTTTTTCTGTGAAAATGGATCGTAGATATATTTATTTAGAAAGTTATGTTTGAAACCATAAAATATAAATGCTTTAATACAATTTTAGCAAAAAATGTGTTTAATTTTCAGTTTTTTACACAAATTTAGAGTGAAGCACTTTATTAATTTTAATTATTCTGTTTAGCACTATGATGTTGAATTGATACGTTTAACAGATTTTGTGAAGCTGAAGTGTTTTTGAATTAAGGTCAAAAAGCATGATTGAAAACAATTATACAATTCCGAAAAATAGAATGTACAAGTTTACAATCTAAAAGTGACAGAAACCTAAAATTGGATTAGCCTTGGTAGCGAATCACAATCAAAAGTGCAATTTTCAGTTTAAAGCCATGTTATACATTAGTCACGTGACCTAGCCAGTCCTGAGATCGATATTTTTTGTCCCATATTTAAAAATAAAAGTTAAAATAGAGCGGAAAAAATTTGGGAAAATATTAATAAATATAAAACTACAGTGTGTGGTAAAGCATAGAATTGGGGAAGAAAAAAGTTATTATTGGAATAACAAATATCGACCGGCAATCAAGCGATTTGCATTATCAACAGTGCTGACACCATGGATATATCAAATATCAATTTGTTTATTTGCACCAAACCAGCAAATATTTCATCGAGTGTAATTTTTGCGACCGATGTTTGCATCATTTTCCCCAAGACATGTGAGCCAGAACCTCAAAAATGTTTCATTGGGAACATTGAAAATTGGTTACAGAGTTCTACAGCACGGTCGGAAGTTTTGTGAATTTCCTTATTCATTACATTTTTTCTTCAGCATTTCGAGCTAAATGTGGTATACAAACGCAGATCACAGTTTCCTGACGCTTTCCCCAAAGTTTCAACTCGATATCTCATTTTGTGTGGACATGAGTTGTCGCACAAAAAATGCCGATATTGCTCTGGGTTTAATTTCTTCAAAAATTTTTTTTTCTAAATTTCGAGCCAAATGTTGTATACAAACGTACATTATTTTTTCCTGAGGCTTTCCCCAAAATTTCAAATCGATATCTCATTCGGTGTGGACGTGAGTTGTTGCAAAAAAATTATCGATAATTTAGGTCACGTGACTCATGTATAACATGGCCCTAAACAAAAAATAAAAACCTATACCCGAGATATTGAGTTACTAAGTTGGGGGAAATGAGTTTGATTAGAAAAATTTAACTAATTCCGAGTAAATCATTCAAGAATTTGGAGGTTTAAATTTCATGGGGTTTGAAAATAGTCTTTGGTAGCGACGAAAAATCTATTTTTCAATTACAAATCATAATAAAAACTTGATCCCAAAATTTAGGGAGTGTGAATAAGAACCGAAAAGTTTTCATACAAAAAAATTATTCTGTTTCGGGAGAATAAAGATTTAGTATGACGATATCGCAATGTAACAGACAATTTTTTACCGAGAGGTCTGTAAAAAGAAAAAAGGTATATCTTTTTCATTAGGAAATGATAATATTAAAAAAAATATCGGTTCTGATCGCCAGGAAAAAAGTTGAGTGAAAAAACCTCATAAAAGTGCCTTTTTGTAGAAAATGAAGATTTAAGATTTTAGGTTGGAAATTGACTGCTACTTTGGTTATTTTTAAGAAAGAAGTATTTTATTATGTTACTGTATCAACAAATTTTTAGGAAGATGAATATAGTCAGAAAAAGGCTTAAAAAAGGTGAGAGGCTAGGCATAATTAAAAAAAAAGGTGGGAGACAAGTATGGCAAGTCAGTTATCTGGTTTCAAATTACCAATCTTTTTATTTCTACATTAAAAACGACATTTCGAACAAATCCTTTCAACACAACTTGTATTTGATTTTTTAGGATTTTTTTACACATAAAGCCCATTTTCGGCAAAAATTTTGATTACCTTGTTCTGTACTGCAATCCTTCATTTAATCTTTCTAAAATCTGCACAATTTTTAGCACAAAGTTACATGACAATTCCTACTTCATTTTTTTAAATGTTTCAAATATTTTTGTCCGAATAAAATTTCACAAAGGACTAATTTTGAAATTTTTAGAAAATGCATTTGGACTTGTAATGATTAAAGGACTAAAATTAGGTTCAAAATGATGAGATTAAATTTAGATAAAATAAAAAATTAGAATTCCTCTTAAATTCTTCTTAGGTCTTCAAGTCCACTAGAGTGGAAATTTTCTAGTATTTCTATCTCAAAAAAGTCCTTCTGAAACAGGATGGATTTTTGGGAGCTTTTTTAGAACTGTATTCCCATTTCAGCAGCATTCCTCATGAAATAATTCATATGAGCACTTGTAAAACAGTTTGAATAAATGGAACTTCTCTGGTGCTATATATTGATGTTCTTGGTTTCCGCCAGGGTAGAAATTGATAAAATTCATTTATTCTTCTCTAGAATTTTTTTCAATCAAATTTATTACCCAGAGGAGTGTTTCTTCAAACTTTTCCGGTACACGAATTTGTACTTGTAAATATTTTTGTCAAATTAAGTGGAAAGAATTGTTTTAATTTGTGTGATCCCTAAGTTTTATTTCGTCAGTACTCTTTGCGGTACTTAAACTCCTGGAGTACTTGAAAAAAGAATTTGAAGAAACATAATGAGGAACTTTTCTCATATTTTTGTCTCTATTTGTGCTTATGAAAAATTTCAAGAAAAAATTGCTAAATATTATGTAGACCAATTATAACTGGTTTTTATTCCAAAACCTAATGGGACTTATTTTTACTCTGATTCGTTTATCAGAAGTTATTTGACTAGATATCAAAATTCTACATAAGGTCATGGATTCCTTTACTTCGTTTTTGTGAAACTTGATTAAAACTCGTGTAGCACAGAGGGAAAAACGGTTCGTAAAACGTTATTGGGGAGAGAGTATCCGCAGACTAGTGTAATTTAATGCCTCGGCTTTGATAGAACAGTGATTGGCTAACAGTTAGGCCACAGTTGAAAAAAGGTAAAACTGAAAGTTTAAAAGCAAGGGAGTAAAAGGGAAGTTTTACGAGTCGCTAAATCCTGTCTTCCATTCAACCCGTAATTTCCCAACCACAAAATGAACGGTCGCCCATTTCTGTAGAAGCCATTGCAATTGAGACTTGATTCTGCACTCAGTTTCAAGACGCGAATGCAGAAATGTTTGCCAAGTGTTACATATTACATCAGGGAATAATAAAATATAATAATTTTATTTTAAAGTAGCAAAAATAGAGCTTTGCGCGCTTATTACATGTTTCTTGTTTTGATTGCCTAATTATCAAATTAAAATGTATGCTCAAGTCTAAAGAACATTAAAATATGATTAATAATTATATACTTAAATAAATATTAAAATAGCTACATCAGCTTTCATACAATTTTAATTATAATTTTTATTATTATTTTTTCAAAATCTTTTTCAGTAAACTGTAACTTTTATTTAAATATAAGATTTTATCCTGGCGGGAATTAGAAGAAAAGAAAGAAATAATTATGCTAATTTTGAATCCTAAAAGACATTCTGTAATTGTGTGTCTTACTGATGTCTTCCTTTTTTAAAACTGATCCAAACGTCAACTGATCTCGAACGTTAATCATCAAACTAACAGAATTTTAAATTGTAAAACATAAAACTTTGATCATTTTTAATTGTAAATTAAAAAAATTGAAAACTTCTTAATTTTAAATATGTGCAATTGAAAGTTCTACCATATGAAGAGTAACAATTGAAAACTCTTCAAATTTTAAGATATATGAATAAAAATTCTTAAAGAATGATTCTGAAGATCAAAAGTTAAAAGTTTTCGATTCTACTTCTTTCAGATTGATGATATTTCAAATATAAAACATAAAAATTACGGATTTTTTTTAAACTTAAAACTTGCATAATTTTTAATTATGAATTCACGAAATTAAAAACTGTTCAATTTTAAAGGTTTACAATTTAATGTTTTACAATTTTGAAGATTTGCCATTAATAATTCTTCAATTTTAACGATTTGTAGTTTGAAATTCTTTAATTCAAAAAATTTATAAATACAAATACTTAAACTATGATAATTTTGAAGGGTTTAAAGATTAAAGGTCAACTTTTCAATTCTAAGTATGCCATTAAGCCATTTTCCTTTCAGGGTAGGCGTGACACTACCCGATTCGGGTAGTGTTTCTAGGTGGATAGTTTTCTTGTAGTAAATAACTACTACAAGTGTGGGCTCACCACACCCACGATTTCAATTCTAAATCTTCGAAATTACAGAAATTTTGAATGTAAATAATCAACATTACAGCTTTTTAAATTGTAAAACTTAAAACCTGCATCTTTTTCAATGGTAAATTTCCAGAATTAAAAACTCTTTAATTTTAAAGATTTACAATTTAAAGTTCTACAATCTTGAAGAGTTACAATAAAACTTTTTTTCATTTTTAGGACGCATAAATAACAATTCTTAGATTTTCAAATTAAAAGAAAAGTGTTCAATTCTAAATCTTCCAAATTAAAGAAATTTTGAATGTGAATCGTGAAAGTTACAGAATTTTTAATTGTAGATTCCAAAAATGGAAAACTCTTCAATTGTAATTGTATGTAATATTGAAGTTTTTTTTTAAATAGTTCAATTTCGAAGATCAATAATTTACAATTCTTCCATTTTAACGACTTACAATGGGAAATTCTTCAATTCTGAATATTTGCAATTGAAAACTCTTCAATGATTAATGTGTATAACAGAAAATGAGGAGAATTTGAATGCCTTTTATGCAATAGTTCATTTTTGAAAATTAAATATTATGCAATTTTGAAGATTTACAACTCGAATTTCTGAAATTTTAAAGAGTTACAGTTGGAAATTCTTGAATTTTGAAAACAAATGATTGCAAATTATTGAATTTTCAAGATTTATATTTCAATTGTATATACATTTAAAACGTTTTTTTGGGGAGGTGTTTTGTTTAATTTTGAAGATTTATGATTGAAAACTCTTCAATTTTGAAGATTTATAGAAGAAAGCTCAAATGTTGATCATTTTTAATATCAAAAGACAAGTTTTTGATCCTAAATCTCCCAAATTGAAGAAATTCAGAGTGTAAAGCATCAAAATTACAGAATTTTGAATTGTTAAATTTGAAGCTTGCATAATTTTTTTTCGTAAATTTTTAAATTGATAACTCTTGAATTTTAAAAATTTACAATTGAGAGTTCTACGATTTCGAAGAGTTACAATTGAAAACTCTTTAATTTTATAAAGAGGCAAAAATAAACATTTGTAAATTTTGTGGTTTATGAAGGTCGGAAGTCAAACCTTCAATTCTTAATCTTTCAAATTGAAGAAATTTCATATGTGAATCTTCGAATGTACAAAATTTATTTTTAAAACTTGCAACGTTGACAATTGTCAATTTTAACAATTAAAAAATCTTCGATTGTAATGTTTTGCAATTGAAAGTTTTGTAATTTTGAAGAATTACAATTAAAAATTCTTGAGCTTTGAAAATATAGAATTACATTTAAGTTTTTTTTTGGAATAGTTCAATTTCAAAGATCAATAATTTAAAATTCTTCCATTTTAACGATTTACAATGGGAAATTTTTCAATTTTGAACATTTGCAATTGAAGACTCTTTAATGTTTAATGTCTATAATAGAAAATGATGCAAATTTGAATGCCTTTTATGCAATAGTCATTTTTTAAATTAAAAATTATGCAATTTTGATAATTTGTAATTGAAATTTATTCAATTGTATAGATTTGCAATTGTAAATTCTTTAATTGTGAACAGTAAAAGCAAGGGTTAATTTATGGTTTGAGAACTCATATAATTTTTTGCATATGTATCATATGTTTCCGTTTATAAAAAAGGAACTGTAGCTGTCATTCGTTACTTTTTTTTAAGGAACGTCCCATAACTCCATCTAATTTTCAACGACCAAAATTTTACATTCCAATTCAAACTAAAGAATTTCTATTCAACTGGAAAAACTTCAAGTGTAAACCGAATTTCATAAGATGTCAAACTGGCGAATACTAATAAACTGTCAAACTGGATTGTAAAGAAAAAAAAACAAAGTCAGTAAATGAATTTGAAGATTATTATTAATAATTGCTTCGAATTTGAATCATAGAGAAATTAATCAAATATCAATATTTAAGTTTTATGTATCAATGTCTATTGCCAATTGAATTCAACGAATAAGGTGTATTTAGAGCTGGAGACTATTTTGGCGGAATGTTCACCTCATTTAAGTCCCATTTCCATTTCGAATCTTGGAAGTTACGTTAAATTAGCAAACTTTTCCGATCTTCTCATTTCGAACTTATCCAACTACCGTGTAATCAATTGATTTCTTTTCAGTAAAAGAAGAATTTAAATATAATGATAAATCTGTGAACGTTTGAAGATTTTTATTAGATCCCATACACTGAGCTTCAAGCGATCATAGGTATGATGAAAATGGTGACAAGAAAGAACTTCAAGATATTCTCAAATAAAATTTTGAGTTTTAAAAATTTTTCTATTTTTTCCTAATTCGATTCAAAACTACACAGGTATGTATAAAAAACTTAGTAGGAGCTCAAAAATGCTTCACTGATACCATTAGAGATACCTGTAGAATAATGATATAAGAGTACAATCTGAAAATCAGTTCTACAACCACTTTTTTGCATTTTTAATGAAAGAGATAGCATGATCTGTAGTATTTCAAATTTACATCTCCAAATATTAATTTAATATATGACTCTCAGTGTTCCCTCGGACCAACGACGTAAACGTGTTCATATGATGGTCCCATTTCTTTCTTCAAATATTTCAAATATATTGATTTATTATTTTGATCCTGAAGTTGGATGGAAGTGATTTGCAGCAGTGTGACGCACATTTGATTGGAATGACCTAGATTTAGTATCAAAATTATTTTACCTTTTTTGACACTTGTCTTTAACGATGAAACTATTTTTTTACGTTTTCGAAAAAAAGTGACAATAATGCTACTATTTTCTCAAATTGCTCGCTAATACAATTATTGTTTCACTTTGCCTTCAAACATATTTGCAAACTTCTTGGCTAGGTTGTTCGAAATAACATATCCGCCATCTCAAAAATTAAAATTTCAAAAGATGTTAATATTTTGAAGATTTTAGAAGATTTCAAGGGATACTAGAGAATTTCAAAGATTTCGAATAGTTTCATTTGATTGCAGAGGATTTATAAGGTTTCGAAATGTTTGACGAAAATTTAAGAGATATAACGAATTTCAAGATAATTTACCGGATTTAAGATATTTCAAGAAATTTTTATGGATTTTACCAATTATCTACGCGAATTTATAGGATTTCCAAGGACTTTAAAGATACAACAATTTCATTCGATTTCCAAGGATTTAAAAAATTGAAATTTTTATTAGAGAATTTACAGATATTTTAAGGGTTTCTAGATGTTGTACGGTGTATTTTGAACGATTTAGAGGAATTTCAGGAGATTTCAAAGAATTTCGTAGGATTATAGAATTTCAAGTGATTTCTTAAGATTTTAGAATAGTTCAAAGATTTTGAAGATTTTAAGAAATTTTTCGATTTTCACCAAATTTTAAGCGATTTCACGGAAGGTGTATAATATGCATCTCCCATAAAATCGAGTAAAATCTTTTCGAATTTTTTAAAGTACCTAAGGAGCTTTTAAGTTCGTTGACATTTTTTAGACACCCTAGAAATCTGTAGAGATCCTCTAAACATTCCTGGAAAACTGGCCAATCTTTCTAAATCCCTCAAAGTCTTTAAGGTATCTTTAGATACATAGAAATCCCTTGAAAAAATAATAACAGCGATCTTTGTCGTGTTCCAAGAATCTTATAATTTTTGTTTGAAATCATATGAATTCCTTCGATATTTTGAAATCTCTGAAATCCCTGAAATCCTTAGAAATTCCTTGAAGTTTAATTAAATTTATTCCATAAATTGATCTAAAAATCGGTTAGAATCACTTGAAATCTTTTGAAAATCATTGATATCCTGGATAACTTTTTAAAGTCCTTCGAAATTGTCTGAAACCCTACGAAAATCATTGAAACCCTTTAAAGATTTTTAAATATCGTTAAATATCTCGGAGTCTTTTAAAACACCCTGAATTCTTCAAAATCCTTGAAAACTCTTGAGATTGATAAAATCCTTTAAATCTTGAGAAATCCATATTAATTCCACAAAACTCGAGTAAAATCACGCAAAACATCTTGAAATGTGTAATATCTTTCAAAATTCCCTGAAAATGATAAAACCTTTTAAATTCCGTAAAATTCTTGGATTTAATATTTAAAAAATTGCATGAAACGTTTTTGCTACTATTTTTCCAAAATGCTACTATTGACTCTGTTATGAATTTTAATAAACGAGTCCGAGGCCTGGAACATTAAATTTGACACATTGGAAAATTCACACTTCCACTTTTGTAAATTCATATCGTATTTCCCGCTGTTTTCTCGTCGTGAAATACATGTAAAAGTTTTACATCGTGTCCTGATTAAGACTGAAAGATCTTAACGTTTAATGATATAACTCTTTTGGGAAACCTTTTACCTACTTTCTGAAAATGAACCAGTGAAATCACACTGATTGAAACAGTCAGAAGCGTATCACTGGCATTCAGTGAGATTTCACTGGTCCACTCAATGGTATTCCGTCCCTGGTTTAATCCGCGAGGTTCACTGTTTACTGAGTAGCAGTAGTCAGTCGTACGCCTTTTCTTCCGTCACTTGGTTAGATATGACACTTATCATTCACCACTTTTGTGCTAACCTTTGCAAAATCATATTTTAAAACAAAGTGAAGTTGCGACAGGCGAGATGCGTGTACGAGATGACTGGCTGATTATTATGTTTTGGCCATATATTCTTTCAATATTCCCAGATATTCTTGATATTTTTTATATTCTGAAATATTCTTGATATTCCCAAATATTCCCTTATATTCCTACCTATTCCCACATATTCCGAAGTATTCCTAGATATTCACAAATATTCTGAAATATTTTATTCCCCATTTCCCCGATTACATTCCCTTCCGTTCACCGATTGTATTTTTGTAGCTTTCTATCTGGTGCCTTTGCAATTCTTATGCAATTATTATAAATTGGACATAAATTGAATAATAATGTACTTGTTATTTATACAAGTTTAAAAGTATTGTCTTTGAATAACTAATTTTAGATTGTTATTTTAAAATTCTTTAAATTCAAAATTGTTTAAGTTTTAATATATATTATTACTTTAATTTTGAAATTGTTCATTGTTTGATTATGACCGATTATGACGTGGAATTTTTAGGTTTTCTAATTTGATATTATTTAATTTTACATATCTTTCTTTTTTGAACTTAATAAAGTTTTAATGTTTAACTTTTAAATGGTCTAATATCTAATCTGATCTGAGGGGCCGACAAAGCCGATGAATTCTAAAAAAACATGTAATAGTTAATATTTTAACCAAGAAAAGATTTTGATTTCAAATCAAAAAACAGTTGAATTGAAAAAAGATGAAGTTTCTACCAAAAGAGATAAACTTTCAAATCGAAGAAAGATTTTCCAGGCAATCAAGAAAAATACCTTCATCCAAAATGTTGAATTTTCAAGCCAGAAAGATGAGCTTTGTACAAAACAGTTTAATTTTCAACCAGATAGATGAATTTTCAACTAAAATTATGAATATACAAACAAGTGAATTTTTGAGAAAGTAGTTCAACTTTTAACGAAGGAGTTGATTTTTCAACCTGAGAAGATTAATTTTCAACAAAAAATGTAATAGTAGATATTTTAACCAAAAAAATATTTTAATTTCAAATCAAAATCAGTTAAATTTAACCAAGAAAAACGAATTTTCAAGAAGATAGTTAAATTTTGAACTAAAGAACTAAATTTCTAACTAAAATTATGAATCTTCAACTACTACCAACTACTATCTTCAACTACTTGTGGACCTTGCCACCAAGTTATTGAATTGTTTACCATATTTTTAAATCTTCGAGCCCAAAATAAGAGTTTTCTACATACAGTTGAATTTTTAATATGATAATGTGAATTTTCAACGACAAAATTAATTTTTAACCTAAACAGATTAATTTTTAACCAAACAGTTACATTTTTAACCAAAATAGATCAAATTTCTACAAAAAGAGAAGAATTTTCAAACCAAAAGGGCGAATGTTCCACAAAATAGTAGTTGAATTCTCAATCAAAGAAAAATTTTTTAGTCAGGAAGGAAAAAAATTTCAATAAAATTGTAGAATTTTCAAGCCAAAAAGACTGAATGAACATTCAACCAAAAATAGTTGAATTTTCTTATCGGTTTCTAATAATTCAGTTCGCGTTTAAATAAAACCCGAAAAAGGGGAACGTCCGTGAAGCCTGCGATAAATAAATAGGAATTTCGATAATTTATAGACTAAAGAATAATAGTAATAGAATACACAAACTGTGTCGGACAATGCCAGATTTTAGGCACTGAAGATATTATAAAATTGTGCTAAGTTGTACTAAAATTGTAACTGAATACTTATTATTATTAACCCATTTAATTTTCTCAAACTAATTTCATTACGCTTCTACGTTTACTTAATTAACAGAATTTATATATTATATGTAATTTCGTTCCATAAGTTTATAAAATCTTAGAAAGATTTTGAAGAGGGTGGGAGGGGACAGCAAATCTGACGGTATCTTACATGGGGGAAGGGGGGGGGGGGGATTTCAGAAAAACATCTTACGTGAATTGTGGATGAACCCTTATTTATGTTTCTATTCATTTATTATTATTTCGTGAATGTATGATTATTTGTGGATATCGGGACAGTGAGGGTACGTGGGTTAGCGTTTGCAGATGATAAGGTTGTTATGGCAGAGTCAATCGAAGATTCGCAAAGAATGTTGAGCAAACTAAATACAAGCATGAAGAACATGGGCCTTTAAATTAAGGTGAATAAAACAAAAATTATGGTGTTTTGAGGGCAAGGGTGAGAATACATGTAATTTAATATACATAATTTAAATATATTTCGAAATATTGTCTCATATTTCCAAATATTCCCTCATATTCCTACATATTCTCTCATACTCGTACATATTCCCTCATATTTCTACATATTCCCTCATATTCCTACATATTCTCATATTCTTTGTATTCCCAAATATTCCGATATATTTTGTATATTCCCGAATATTCTTTAGGGAATATATTCCTCACAGAAAAAAGAGAAGATAAACTTTACATCGATTTCCGACGAAAGTTTCGCTGCAACAAAAATTAACCTTGTCGAATAATCTTTACATGAAATTAAGATAATTTCGTGTTTTTAAACCATCACGGAATAATGTGAACAGTGTGAAGTATGGATGGAATTGGTCTGGAAATCAGAACACGAGATTTTTAATAACATTGCACTTATTACCATTCTATTTTAAAAATAATTGCACTTATCGCGGACGAATGGTTATATATTTTTGATGACTGTCAATAAAGCACTCGACAACATTCGAAAAAGTCGCTATCTTTACTATGATCTTAACCATAATTCACAAGTTATGAGATATGAATTTCCGTTTTGAAAGTTTCGAGCTCCGTCGGTATTGCAGTTCAATACAAAAGCCTTTTTACGAAGTAAAATTTTAAAGCTAAAAGATGATTTCTGTACAACTACAACTCCTATCGACCTTATTTCATGCTTCAAATTATTATTACTTAATATTTCATTTTTTGAATAATTTTTTTAACTCAGAATTTTTGTTACGTATGAGGGCACCCTGATTTGTAAAATTTTATTTTAAAAAGTTATTAAATGAATATTTATCAAGAATATTGAATGTAAATTGAACATTTTAATTTAATTTTTAATTTTGTACTGTAGATAACATTTTATATTAAGATAATATTGATGGAAATTTAAGTATATTCTATCAGGTATTTCAGGTTAGGTAGGTGAAATCAAAGATGTCTGCTAGCTGAGGGATGAACAATAATACCAATTGCATTGGGACAAAACTTTATTCTTTTCAAAACTCAGAAAAAAATGGTTTTTCGCCATGTGTGTATTGAGATATTATTCTTTATTTTCTGAAAACTATTCGATTAAATTATAAAATCCATAAAAATGTGTAATGATTTTATTATTTAATTAAATAGCTTTCTCGAAATGAAAAATAATATCCAAATACACTTATCTTGAAAAATCGGGAAGACTGAAAAATTCTCGAGACTGTAAAATTCCTGAATTAGAAAATCTCCGAATAATGAAATTCCCGAATAGGAAAATTCCATAATAATAAAATTCCCGGACAGTTTATAATATTACCGAAATGAAAAACTCCCGAATGATGAAATTCCCGACAGTTTATGATATTACCGAATTGGAAAATTCCCGAATAATAAAATTCCCGACATGAAATTGCCGAATTCTAGAATATCCAAATAACTAGAAAATTCCCCAATTATAAAATTCCCGAATTTAGACAAATGAAAATTTTTTTCGATGAATATTATTTATTTATTAAAAATACAATGATCAAATATTTTTATCAAAAAAATTTTAATATTTAAAGTTTCTGAATTATTGAATTATTGAAAAAACATATTTTTGGATGAAAATGTTTGGACGACTGAAAAATTCTAGAATTTTTATGAGTATGATATTACCAAAATAGGAAATTCCAGACAGTTTATAATATTACCGAGTTTCAAAATTCCAGATAGAAAATTGCCGAATTATAAGATATCCGAACTGGAAAATTCCTGATTTATAAAACTCCCGAAACAATGGAAAAATGGTTTTCAATCAATATTATTTATTAAAAATACAATCAAATATTTGTATAAAAAAAATATTTTTTTCTGATCAAAGTTTCTAAAATTATTGTTTGAATTCAAAATAAAAATTATTGAAAAAATGTATTTTTGGATGAAAATTTTTGGACGATTGAAAAATCCTAAAAAATAAAAATTCCGAATAATATAATTCCCAAATAATGAAATTCCCGAATAAAAAATTCCCAAACAGTTTATGATCTTACCGAAATGGAAAATTCCCGACAGTTTATAATATTACCGAATTTTAAAATTCCCGCTAGAAAATTGCCAAATTATAAAATATACGAACTGAAAAATTCTTGCATTATAAAACTCCCGAAACAATAAAAAAATTGTTTTTCAATCAATATTATTTGTTTCTTAAAAATACAATAATCAAATATTTTTCTAAGAAAAAATATTTTTCTTCTTCACAGTTTCTAAAATTATTGTATGAATTTAAAATAACAATATTTGAAGACAATTTTCATCCAGAAATATATTTTTTTCAATTATCGTAATTTCAAAGTTAACCAATAATTTTAGAAAGTTTAAACATTAAAAATAATTTTTTTCTTGATAAAAATATTTCATTATTATATTTGTTCAAATTCGGAAATTTTCTAGTTCGGATATTTTATAATTTGGCAATTTTCTGTCGGGAAGTTTTAAATTCGGTAATATTATAAACTATTGGGAATTATCCATTTCGGTGATATCATAAACTGTTCGGGAATTTTCCAATTCGAGAATTTCATTATTCGGGAATTTTATTAACCAGAAATTTTATTACATATTCGAAAATTTTATTATTCGGGAATTTCCCAATTCGGGAATTTGAAAGAGTCGGGAATTTTATTTTCCGGGATTTTTCAGTCCTTCAAATTTTTTTTCAAATATTGTTACTTTGAATTCAAATACCTAGATCCCCCATTGAATGTTCCAACTTCAAATATAATTCGATTCGTACTTTTTGGTTTTCTTCCTAACCAACAGTACCGACTGTGTCAGGAAGTATATATAAAGTCTGATTATTTTCAAAATAACAATTAGGTAAGTAAAAAGTTGTTCTAAATCTAGTGTCCTGATTTATAGCTTTTCATGTATACTTTGCCGTTTTTCCATTGCTGCGAAGGACGTAGCAGACGACAGCTTTTATTCCATCGTAAGATAAACTTTCGCCAAATAGCATGTAATCTTTAACAGCTGAACATTCTACATGCAACAAAATGTAACTTCAGTTTTTTCTGTGCTGGTACTTGAAAAATCAGAGTGGTCGACCCCTCGGAGCGCTATATCACTGGTATGATCACTGGTTGAATCTATCAGTTGGAGTCAATGATATATTTCAGTAACTCTTTTAGATGAGTCACTTACTGATTCGCCCAGTCAAAATCGAAAAATCATTGTTTCTACAGTGATAACTGAATATATTGATTCAACCAGTGACTATTTCACTAGCTCAGTTCAAGAGAGTAAGCTCTTTGGTGGAATCTTTAAAAAAAACCGACTGTCGGTTTCTAGGACCGTGAATTTGGGCTCTCATATTTTGTTGATTCTCGAAATCAGATCATTTTGATATCAAATGGAAAATTAAAATAAGCTGTAGTCTTATGATACCTCAGGATTTAATGCGGTTTCTACAATTTTTAAAGCTTGAAATTCATACGAATGAAGAACCGAAGTCCTGTTTAGTCACCATTTTCATCATGCCTATGATCGCTTGAAGCTCAGTGTACCCATTAATCTGAAAATAAACATCGTCTACTTTCTTGTCTTTGTTCATATAGTATTACATGCGGCAGGGTTGTGTGGCTGTGATGTCAACTACTTGGATAGCAAGCGTGGCAACTTTTGGTGTCTTGGTTCTCCCCAAGGGTGGCTATTATTTCAACGCCACCGGCCTACTAGCCTGTGATCCCTTCTTCTCTAGAGCCTCGCTTAGGTATCAGATTCATCAGAAGGATTAACATTATATTTCATCCAAATGTACACATTTCATCTTACATATAAATAAAATCTAAAGCCTTAACAATCCCTGGATAAGTAACATTTTTCAAAGCTCCACAGTATGGCGCACAATCGGACCAAAAAAGTTTTTCTGTACAGTTTAGGCTGGAGCTTACAATTTTGATTCGATTTGAGCTTTTTTCTAAATAAATGTTAACATATTTTTGTAGTTTAAAAAATAGGGGGTATTATTTCTCAAGTATACCCACTCAAAAATCAAAGTTGTCTGATCTAAGTCAAACTTAGGCAAAGTTTTGTGCTATTGAATAGTAGTTTATTGGGAAAAATTTTATCATTTTAATAAATACTTATATACCGAGGGGGAGGGGCTGAAAATTTCGTGAATATCTTCTATTTTGACGATTTTTAACTCTTCTAATGGCGATAAAAAAATTTCGTTCAGTGTTTCGATTGTTTTTTTACGAACCTTATATTGATCATAAGCATTTTTTGAGAAAATATATATTTGACCTCAAAAAATCAAAGTCAAAAACAAATTTGAATTTTTTGGAAAAAATATACTTTTTATTTTTTTTCCAAAAAGAAAGCTTATGTTTCTCATTTTGAGCGCCTTGAGGTTAAAAAGTTAGATTTTTATTTTGTTTTTGTGGTTTTTGTGAATATACCAACTGCTTTGGAATTGTTTAGCTATTCAAATAGCAATAAAAAAATTGTTGTCTACTAAAATTTCTATAGGTTTCTTCCACGCTCTTTTTATTGGCCATACGCAGCGAGCCTCAATCAACTTTAACCGAAATATCCTTGAAGTTAGATGATATTTATTAGATACTGTTTTATGTTGCCATAACAGTAATTTTCAACAAACAAAAAATTTGCCAATACATTTTTTTGCAACAATTTTTTTCAAAATTTTTATCTTTCAACATTTTATTAATTTCTTTTTTATTTTTAAAATCATGTCAGCATCATTTAATTACAACCTGAGATGAACCGCTGATTAAGAAAATGTCTCAAAAACTTTTTCTATGATAAAAGGGTTCTTTTAAAATATACAGAAACTTTTGTAGATTATACAGTTCTTGTTTTAAAATAAAATGTTAATAAACTTAGGAAGAATAATAATTTATACATAATAATATATACAATAATATTCCACAAAAAAACTTCTTGTAATATCTTTTTTAGATTAAAGTTGGTTGAGGCTCACCCGGCGTAATCATTTGTTGGAAAAATAAATATTTGACCTTCTGGCTAAAAGGAAAGCTTTTTCCGCGTGCCAATGTTCCAAACCAAGCTTTCTTTCTCGTTCAAACAAAATTTCAAAAAAGCGTTCTTCCATGAAAATAGTTAAATTTATTTTTGACCTTCATTTTTAAAAGTCAAATGTTTCTTTTCAGAAAACGCTTCTTGTCAGTTGAAAGGACGTGAAAAAAACTATCAGAACTATACCTTTTAACCTCAAAACTCTCAAAGGCAACAACATAAGCTTTATTTCGCGATAAAAAAATAAAAAAATATGACTTTTTCCAAAAAAGTCAAATTTGTTTTTGACATTCATTTTTGAAGCTCAAATATCAATTTTTTATTAATGCTTATGATCAGTAGAAAGGGCGTAAATACCCTATAGAAAGTATACAGGCCGAGATTTTTAAATACTTATTAGAAGAGTTAAGAATCGCAGAAATAGACGATATCTACCTTGGTATATATTCATCCAAATAACAAATTTTATTTCCCATAAGCTACTATTCAATAGCACAACACTTAGCCCAAGTTTGACTTAGATCAGACAATTTTAATGTTTTCAGTGAGTACACTTCAGAAATCATACCCTATAGGAGAAATCATGCGCCTGACTATAACCGGCTCTTACCACTGATGCCATCTCGAAGTCCGTGGTTAAGTGGTGCGAAGCTGTTATGGTCATTCACAGTGCCGAGAAATAGAAAATTGGGGTTCGAAAGGTTAAAAAAGCTAAAGCTCATTAAACTTTGAAAAGGTTCGCTGATCTGATTTTCAAAAAAAAGTTTTTAAAAATTGTTATTTAAGTTGCAGAATGCCGGAAAACCATAATTTTATATATTTCTGCTACCTGTTTTGCCTCATTTATTGATATTTTCTCCAAAAGGCTTAGAATTAGTGAATTCACATTCGCATAACAAATTTTGATATCGTTGATCAAATTACTGTACTCCCTTAATTGTTATAAACAAATTGATAAACAAAATGGATTTTTTTTTTAGACCTGGTAGCATTTTTTTCTTGATCTTCTTGTGGAAATGTAAAACTAGTTTATTTTTACAACCAAACACTAGAAGATTATATTTTTGGTTGTTATAAACAATTACCTTAAACAAATTCATTAAATACGCGCTTTTGCATATCGAAAAGTTGTATTTTTCAACCAAATCGTCTGTTGACACTGAAT
Source organism: Andricus curvator (assembly GCA_932195095.1). NCBI lineage: Eukaryota > Metazoa > Arthropoda > Insecta > Hymenoptera > Cynipidae > Andricus > Andricus curvator. Next base: position 121,878 of record CAKNYM010049325.1, read on the forward strand.
AAAATTTTCAATTTTTATTACAATTCTGATCAACAAATTCATTAAATAGGCGTTTTTAGATACAGAAAATGCATTTTTCAGCAGGATTGTTTATTTTAGCCTCAAAAATAATGTTTAAAAGGGATATATTGACATTTATCAACATTTTTAATTATTATAACCAATTTTGATAGACAAATTAATTGAATAAGCGCTTTTAGATACAGAAAAGACGTTTTCAGCAGAATCCTTTTTTTCCGCTGAGAAAATTTTGATACCCAACAACATTTTTCAATCTTTTCAACAATACTGATCAGCAAATTCATTCAATAAGCGCTTTTGTATATAGAAAATTCCTTTTTTTAGCGCTAACGTTTATTTTCCAACCAAAAATAATAATTCAACTGGATGTATTGACACTCAACATTTTTTATTGTCATAAACAATTTTGATAAACAAATTCATTAAATAGGAGCTTGCAGATGCAAGAAATTCGTTTTTCAGTGAAATTGTTCATTTAGCCATAAAAAATAATAATTCAGCTGTATATTGACACTCAACAATATTATTAATTGTTAGAAACAATTTTGATAAACTAGTTCCTGAAATAGGCTCTGTCAGATACAGAAAATGCGTTTTTTTCGCAGGATTATTTATTTTACTCTCAAGAATAATATTTCAATATTTCAACGCGATGTATTGACACATATCAACATTTTTAAATGATTGTAAAAAATTCTAAAAAACACGTTCATTGAATAGTCTCACGCTTTTGCGTATAAAGAATTTTTCTTTTCTGCTTAATTTCTTAATGAAAATTAATAAATCTTAATAACATTAGTTTTGGTTAGAAACGATTTCTATAAGTAAATCCGACTATTAGGAATGTATGGATTAACCGTTCGCTTGTTAGTTCAGTGTAAATATATTCCGTTGAAATATTATTTTTGAGGATAAAATAAACGATCTTGCTAAAAAAAATGTATTTTCTGTATCTAAAAAAACGATTCTGCTAGAGAACGCCTGTTCTGTATCCACTAGTATCCATTTAATGAATTTGTTTATAAAAATTATTTATAACAATCAAGAATGTTATTAAGTGTTAACAAATCCAGTTTAAGTATTATTTTTGAGAGTGAAATAAACGATTGCGCTGGAAAAACGAATTTTCTATATCCAAAAGGGCTTGTTTAATAAATTTATTCAGGATGATTGTTTATAACAATAAATAATGCAACCTTATAGTACAGTATATAGATGTAATAGGACATCAATTTTACATGATTCCACAAGAAGATCGTGATAAAAAATGCTTCCAGGCTTCAAAATACAACAAAAATAAATTTTGTTTATCAATTTGTTTATAACAATTGTGAGAGTAAAGGAATTTCATCCGAGATATACAAATCTGTCAGGCGATTGCAAGTTCAATAATTTTATACATTTTGAAAAAAACATCAATAAATGAGGCAAAGCAGGTAGTAAAAATATAAAAAATTATTGTTTTACAACTTCTTGCAACTTAAATAACGATTAACTTTTTTCAGAAGTCGGCTCGACAAAGTTTTTCAGAATATAGTGAGCTCTGAAAAAAATAACGTAATAGGTAGAAGAATGTAGGTTCTAGAACATTTTGAACCCCAATTTTTTATTACGGAGCACTGTGCGGTGCACATTGGGGCAAAACAAGTTTTTCTGGAATAACAAAGTTAACAAAATTTTCTTTTATAAAAGATCCCATTTTTTGCTAGTTCTTATATTTATGTAACACATCATGGATTTAGTAAAGACACTTCTTACAAATAATATTCAGCAAGATGCACATACGTAAAAAGTATTTGTTAATGTTATCAATAAATTTAATAAACAAATTTATATCTCAGCCATTTCATGCTTTAGACTTCATAAGTCAATAATAATGGTTTCATTTTATAAACAATTTTATAAACAAATTCACTATTGGACAACTTGTCAACAAACGATCTGGTTTTTTGTACAAAATCGATTACTAGTCGCTCAGACGGGACCTCATTCATTAAGACACCTTGTTAGGCGACAATATTTGTTATTTATTCAAATAAATTTGATATAAGAAATACAGATTTTCGTTAATTTTCAACCAACTGATTTCGTTTTTCAAACTAATCAATTTTAAATTACTTGGCTGAATCCTTCCTTTATAATACTTCATTAACGAACAGTGATTGTTTATTTTATAAACAATTTTAAAAAGAAATTCACAACTTGACTATTTTTTATTCATTTGAATACATTTGATAAAAATACAGATTTTTGTCAATTCCAACTGGCAGATTTCATTTTTTCAACGGAATTAACACTCAATAACTTAGCCATATATTTTCCTTATGTAGTTTTATCAATAAGTCACAATTGTTTTCTTTTATAAACAATTTTTCTAAAAACTCCACGATTTCCTCGTTATTGAAGAGTCAGCAACCTTTACTGTAAACAATTTAAATTTTACTATTTATAATGGCTTTAGCTGAAGTGCTTGTGCTTCTAGACATAGCTATATTTCAAGTTTTTAATTTCTGTTTGTATTTTTATATAAAATTTGTTTAAATAAATAAAAAATGTTGTCACCTGAAAAAGTCTCCTAATAAATAGGGTCCTTTCTGAGTCATTGGCAGTCGATTTCATAAAAGAACGACATCCATTTATTGACAAGTAGTTAAGTTCTGAATTTGTTCATAGAACTGTTCATAAAATAAACAATTATTGTTTTTTCATTAAAGTATTACACTAGAAGGATTTTGCCAAGTAATTTAAAATTCATTCGGTTGAAAAAACACAAAATCAGCTATTTGAAAATTGACAAAAGTCTGTATTGGTTTATGAATTTTTTCTTAACAATTAACAATTGTTATCAGATATTGAAGAATTTTCCATGCTATTTATTGGTGACAAATTTCTTATCAATTTTGTTAAAGGAACGAAGTCTTTAGAGCGTGAAATGGCTAAGATATGCATTTCTTTATTAAATTTGTTTATAACATTAACAGTTACTTTGGATTTTTTGTAATGGTAAATAAATATTATTTTTATGAATATCCCGAACCAAAAATTGAAAAATGAAGCCCTTTCACTCATTAATTTGTTAATATAAAAATAAGGTTTTTTAAAATGTTGTAACCTTCTGGATATTATTTGTAAGAAGTGTCTTTACTGATTTCGTGAAATTTAACATAAATATAAGTGGTTGCAAAAAAAATGGGATCGTTTATAATTTTTTTTAAATGTCAACTTTGTTGTTAAATAAACAATTTTGATAAAAAATTTAAACTTCGGCTCTCACAAATCTCTTTTAAGTTCAGTTATTTTTATTATTTTTCAATATTCTTGAATCGGATCAAAATTGTAAGCTCTAGACCAGGGCTCACCAGAAGTGAGTCAGGGTTTCGTAGTTACTTCCCCTCCCAAACTCCCCTTAGTTTCCGCTGTTCTCCACTCTCCTCCCCTACATCCCCTCCCATTACTTCACCCTTCGCTCCCCCACCCTTCCTTAACTTCATCCTACTCTACTTCTTCCTCTCCTAACTTCCCAACTAACACTCCCCTACCACAATTCCGCTCCCCAGCCATCACATCTCCTCTACTCACCCGCACTACCCTACTAACCCTCTCTTCACTTCCTCTCACTACTGACCCTCACTTCCAATCATTTCATCTACTACCCTCTACTTCCCCTCACTAATTTCCTCTCACTTCCCATACTTTTCCCTCCCCTAATTTGCCCTACTTCCCCTCCACTCATTTCTCCTACTTTCCATACTTATCCTGCTATTATTCCCCCTAATTCCCCTCTCCTAATTTCCTCTTACTTCCCCTCCTGAGGAAAAAGTGCTACTAATTCACGTCAAAACTTTCTGTCAGACAGGCACTTGTTGTGTCAGTCAACGCCTGTCGAATGTGGTGAACCCTGCTCTAAACTAATTGGTCCAGAAAATCTTTTTTTGCCCCAGTGTGCAGCGTTCTCTCTAACGTTCGCGCTCTGGGATACTTAATAAATAAATCATTATGAATGGTCATTTTAAAAAGAGTTATATTTTCAAAAAGTATTACAATTTTACGTATTTTTCAGGATTCTTGCATGCTGTTGCTTCTACTTCCCGACGACGATGCTACTGATGTACTGCTACGGTTCAGCCTTTCACGTGAACAAACTGCGCTTAAAGAGGGTGGTTTGCGTCAACACGACGGAAGTCGTCGGTGGTGGTCACATTGAGAGAGTGAGTACTGAGTACTAAGTACTGTCCTATCCCTATCCATAAACTCGAATTCTGTTTAACGTGACATCTCATCACCGTTTCAGATTTCATTTTATTTTCAAAACAAAGCTCAATCCATCTTTTTGTTTGTATTGTCACTTTTTAATATTTCATCACTCAGGGAGATTTTGTACTAAAAGAAAATCAATCCTGTTCAAGAGAATTAAAGTGATAAATGATTCAATTTCTAAGAGACTAATAATCGATCGAAACTGACCAATTTTTAAGTGATAATCGCATTTGGCATTTTTATTTGACTTAATTTCACGCAAAAGTATTCAGGGTTTCTCTGCATCTTATTCATTCGTCGCTCCACTTCCGCTAATTAGATTTGTGGCAGTAATTAACGTTCGACGTGCACTGATGCACACAAAAGTCGTAAATGTAGAAAAAATAGTGAATGCGTGATCTGTAATGAGGGAAAAGCATTAACTGATGCTTAAAGAGAATATACCAGAAGATATTAAAGAAAAAAACTGAAAAATTAATACTGCGAGTTATAAAAATGTTAGTATTGGTAGAGAACTTGATAATTTCTAAATGTTAGCAACTCTTCGCTTCATTATCGCTTCATTATTATTGGTCATTACCTTAAAGTCGGTTTTGGAAGAAACTTTCCTTGTGAACGAACATCGACAGAAGTTTGATTCTTGATATGAAGAGAGAATGACAGAACGGAAGCTGATGTAGCGAATCGAATACCGGATGGGTACGAAACTTCATACAGACTTGCAAACTGTCTCCAAGGCACGAAAATTTGCACTGCACTTAATATCTGATGGAAGTCATGGTTTCAAACTTTGGTTGTGCGCAGAAGTCTGAATCCTGTTATTCATAGTATCAATAGATTCCGTGTAACTTTTATAGAAGTTAGTAAATATTTATAATTCATAATAATTTTTCTTTTATTGCGAGAAAAATGAGATTCCATCTCTAAAAAATGGATTCCTTCTCTGCAAAATGGATGGTCCAAAAAATGTATAATTTCGACATTTTTAGGAAAGTAAAAAACTACAACCAACTCTATCGGAAAATTTATTGAAAGAATTTCCGACGTATTTTATTTTTATTATTCATATTTTTATTGCTTTTAACTCTTCATAATGTTTATTGGCTATGAAGTATTGCGCTGGATTCAATCGAACACGAAAATTGTTACTTTTTTATGGCTAAAACGTCCATAAAAACGACAATATATCATAAAAATACAACTGCTAAGTACTATGGGTATATACATTCACTATCATGGATGGATTTATTTATACTCACTTTATGAGCACTTTTCTACCTCTCAGGCATAAAAAAATTTGATTTTCCATAGAGGGAGGTTTATTTTCTCTGACAAAAAACTGAAACTTATTTCCTTAAGCTTATCTTTTTATCTTATACCAAAACTCTTATTTCAAGAAAATTAGGGGAACCATCAAAAGGTCAATGAATGTTTCTTGTCTCAATGGACAACTTTTTAAGTTCCAGTAGTTTCATATTTCAAATAAGAAATACGTGTTTCTTATATAAACAAAGTAAACATTTCTTTTAATTTTATAAATCTCTATTGATAGATTATGAAAGATCATCAAAGGTTACTTACTAGATCATTTTAAGCGACTCGAAAACGGGAACAATTGCATCACATTTAGTACTCTTATATTCCGAACATAAAAAAAAACTTTCCTCATATAAACAAGATAGGTTCTTCAATAGGTTAATCGATTTGTCTCAAAGACGCCAACAAATACATCGCATACAGCACAATTTTATTCCCAATATTTAAAAAAAATGTATTTGTATAAAAATGATAAACAATATATTTTTTAAATTTATAAATCGATATTGCTACATCATCAGAGGCCATAAAAGGTTCGCCAATAGATATTTCGACGCGTTTCGAAAACGCGAACAAATACATCATATTCCCAATATTAAGAAAGTTTTTACTCACCTGAACGAGATAAACAATATATTTCTTTTTATTTATAAATTGATATTGCTACATCATAAGCGGTCATGGAAGATCCGTCAATAGGTCGTTTGACGCGTCTCAAAGACGCGAAAAAATACATCATATACAGTATTGTTATACTCATAATATTTAAAAAAATTTCCTCACATAAACAAGATAAACAATATATTTTTTAATTTATAAATCCATATTTCCAGATCGTAAAAAGCCATGTAAGGTTCTTTAATAACTCTTATAACACGTCTCGAATACGCGAACAAATATATTAGATACAGCCCTATAGCTTTCCTAATACTAAAACAAATTTTTCCGTATAAACAGAATGAACAATTTTTTTGATACCTCATGAATTGGTTCTAGGTAATTTTTTTTCAAATCCGTAAGGCAAAAAAAAAACTTCTAAGTGGCCAATCTCGCTCAAAATATTATCAGAGCTGGATATAAATTGACGTTACAATTCGTCTAATTTTCATTATTATAGATCTTTTACTTTGCTTGATATGTTAAACAGAAAAAAGTTGCAAGGAGACACAAACACACCCGAACATTTTTCAAAATTGCATTTTGCGCTCCCGGGGTCGAATTATAGGGAACATCCATTAATTACGTAAGGATGATTTTCGAAATTTGAGACCTCTCAATAGATCAATTTTACTGTAAAGGAGATTTCAAGGGATTTCAGAAGATTTGGGGTATCTCAAATGGTTCCAAAGGATTACGAGAGAAGTTTCACAGATTTAAAATGACTTTAAAATATTTCAAAAGTTTGAAGAAACTACCTACAAATTATTTCCAATAACCAACCTTTTTTTCCTGCAAACACTGATCCTGTCTAACCCTACTTGTGATGTACATAATATAATATTTTTATTCAAGAATTCTGAGAAAAGTATTTTTTATTAAACAGAAATGAAGAATCTTACATTCCTTGTAAAAACTTATAATATTATGGAATTTTGGAAAAAACTAACATTCATGAGATTTTTTCAATACTTTCAGTGTGAATAAATGTTCTAATCTATTTCAGCTTTCCAAACGATTAGGAAATTGGTGAATTTATTTCAACTGTTAGAAATTATCGCCAAACATTACAATTATAAGGAGTATAGGATCCTTGTGAAGGAGATTCAAAGCTAATAATACAATTTTTGGATGCAAAGGATGAAAAGGATGCAAACTTGTAGTTTTTATAGAAATTTACTGTCTCTCTTCTTGTCAGTCTTCCTTTCAAGGGTTTCATTATATTGTCATTACATTCATTGTCTTTGTAATTACTTTGTAATTGCCTTCGTCACTTACAAAGGCATATAGAAACTCGGTTATGAAATAATTAAAAACTTCAGTGTGGTAGTTTGTATGTATGTACAGTAAGATGGGCGAAATTTTTTTCCCCAATTTTCCCGCAAATTTGTTGAAATCCACAAAAAAATTAAATCAGTTTTTCCTTTTTGAAAAAAAATTATATTTCGAGGTTCCGCAAACCCCATGAAGTTTAGGGGAGCGGCGGCGAATGTGGCGCACATAAAGGAAAATGCACGATTAATATTCAAATATAAAGTAAAATATTGTAATAAAATAGATTTTGTTTAGGCTAATATCTTACCAATGCTCTATGCATGGAGATAATGTAATTGAAGTTCATTAATAGAGTTAATTAATGTGTTTTCCAAAAAGTGCATCTGCGCCAAGTTGTCCTACCTTCTTTGGTAATGTGGCGCGTTTCGATTTAAATTCATAATTATTGAATAAAAAACAAATTATGAAGAAAAATTAGTAAAATTTAATAAAAATAAGATAAATATATTTACGTTTAATATTATTAACATATTTGAATGATTATGTCTGCCGAAATTTGAAGAAAAAATGTTTTTTTAACAGTGCAGATTGTCTCACAATAATTTGAAGAGTGCTACAAATTTTGTATTTTAAGATAAGCTTGCAGACGTTTTATAAACAAAAAATCAAAATTATATTAACAATAAGTGAATTTTATTCTTTTCCAAAGCAGTTATAATGATTCAACATTAAAATAATATCATTACTCTTAACGTTCTAAATATTTATTCTGTCAGAACAAACCTAACCGGAAAACTGGTAAAACGATTTCAAAATACAATTTTTCTGAAATAACTCTAAAATACACGATAATTATTGGAACAAAACTTTTTTATACATATTAGAAAAAAAATATTATTATTTTGAGTCAATATTTCTTACCTTGTAACTAAAACCGGCACTTTGTTACTACAAAATTCTCGGATCAAAACAAACCACAATCTTGTGCGCCAAGTTACCTGCCGATTTTAGTCCCGAAAGCGCCATATTAGTCGCATGTGAATAGTATTTAATAAAGATTTTTTACATAAAAGTTTATTATTTTTACTCAAAATGTTAAACTTTAAAGCATTCAAGAAACTCGGAACAGTATATTTCCAAAAAAATTTATAAGTTTACACGAAACTTCTGTAATTTTTTACTTGTTTTTAGGTACTCTGACAATACAAGCGAAAGAACCAAAACTGACTTTTCGTCATAAAAATCAGGCAATTAATTTAATTGTCACAATTTTTAAATAATGTAAGGTTGAAAACATATATACATGTAATGAAACTATCTCCACAAGCAGAAAGTACGTTAATATTCGAAAACTCGAACGCGCCACATTAGCCGCCGCGCCGCATTTGCCGCCGCTCCCCTAACACGTATTTCCAATAAGAAAAAAATATGTTTTTGTAAATTTTATTCAGAATCGTCAATATGAAGAATGAATGAATGAATGAAGATGAATGGAGTTTAAACTCAACATTTCTCTTCAAAATTAACTATAGAATACCAACAACTTATTATTGTTTGAATATCACCCCCTCCCCCCTGAGTTTGTTTTATGGGGTCTCAAAATAACCCCATAAAGTTAAAAATGGGGTTTTGCTATTTTTTGGAGCTAATTATGTATTCTTTGCGGTTTTTTAATATAAATTATTTCGAATGCATAAAATTCTACTTTCTACTGATAACTATATGTTTACATCAATTGTTTAAATAATTTATTATTGTTTATAGCAATTTTCTTTTAGAATAGAGTTAGAAAGTCGCGGTTTTTTCCAAATTTTTCAACCTATTTTAAACTTTTCAGACAAATTGAGGAAATACCATTAAGCCATTTCCCTTTCAGGGTAGGCGTGACACTACCCGATTCGGGTAGTGTTTCTAGGTGGATAGTTTCTTGTAGTAAATAACTACAAGTGTGGGCTCAACACACCCACGATGTGCCAACAGCACTCAGTTTTCTCGAATGGTCACCCATCCAAGTACTAACCGCGCCCAACGCTGCTTAACTTCAGTGATCTGACGAAAACTGGTTTTTTTCAGCGTGGTATGGCTGTTGGAAATAATCAATTAAATTTAACAGAAACAATTTATTATCATTTCTAATGATATTCTCTTAGAATCACGTTAGAAAGTTGAATTTTTTTCTAAAAGTTTCCAATTTCGGTCCACTATCCAATTATATTGAGGTGATAATTAATTAAGCTTCTAAATATTAAATATTATCAAATTAAATTATTATTTGATTGAAATTATTATTAAATTAAATATTAATAAATATTATTGAATAATAATTAAATTGCTTATACAATTTAGTATTATTTTGATTAATATTTTCTTTGAATAATGCTAGAAAGTTGCGGTTTTTTCTGACATTTTCAACTATTCGTCTACTTTCTGTCACAGTTCTTCACATAATTTCTCATAAGAAAAGTAAGTCCTAGGAGGTCTTCCTAAATATTGCCTACATATTTCAGAGTTTTGTTTAAAAATATTTTAAGACCATTTGAGTTCCAGTTTTAGGCCTTTAAGCCATTCTCATCAAGACACTCGCGCTTCGCGCTCGATATTTGGTTTAAAAATCATGTAAACCTCGCGCTCCACGCTCGTTTCTGTAAATAAGCAAAGTTTTGATGAGAATGTGCCCACTTATCGGGCTGATTTTTTCACTGTTAATGTTCTTTTTTACGAATAAAACAAAAGCTAGACATCCTATCGAAAAGTGATCAACAAGAAATTTGCAGATCTTTTTTTTTACGCAAAAATTTTGTTCAATCATCATTTCTTGTATCTTGCATAGTTTGACCGTAAAATTAAATTTTTGGATTTTTCATTATTTTTTGAGCAATAAAAATGTGAATTTTCGATTTTTCAAGAAAATTCAAAAAGTCATTACGATAATTTGGTAGGTCGTGCAAAAAGAAACATTTTTCTGGCCGTGACTTTTTTTCTTATCATGCGTTGTTTGGCTCAAAATGTTAATTTTCGTTTTTTTTTTAATTTTGAAAATGCTATAACTATGACAATTTTTCTTTTATCCAAAAAAGTCATGAGGATAAATTGTTCGAATTTCTATGTGCTACGAAAAGCCGTGAATAAAAATTTCAAATTTTGAAAAAAATGGTCACCAAAATTTAAAAAATGCTGGAGCTTTTTGAAATTTCGTCCAAAATAGCTGGCTGACGAACTTGTCCTTCCTTTTCACACTCTTATGAAGTGTGCCAAGGGGCAATCCAATCGGAGAATTTCTTCAAATGTTATTGTGTTTACAGACTACAACGACGACAACGACAGACACCGACGTAAAAACTATTTTTTCTGACTCAGGGGGCCTCAAAACGTTGACATTTGACGAAATCCGTGAAATTCATTTTTCACATAAAACCAATACCTTCTCATTATGATGAGAATGTAAAAATGCGAACTTGTGTAATTTAAATTGAAAAAATATTTTTTTATAGTTCTTTTTTTTGTTTTAATTGTGAAAAATAGCATTAAAAATATTTTTTTTTCAAATTTTTTTTCTTAAAACCCACACACGAGACGAAGAAGATATTGAATAAGAACAGTTTTTGATGAGAATGTGCCCACTTGTAGGGCCGATTTTTTCACTTTTAATATTATTTTTTATGAATAAAACAGAAACTACGCATCCTATTAAAAAGTGGCCAGCAAAAAATGTGTAGATCCCTTTTTTACGCACAAATTTTGTTCAATCATCATTTGTCGTATCTCGCATAGTTTGACCGTACAATTGAATTTTTGGATTTTTAATTATTTTTTTTTGCAATAAAAATGTGAATTTTCGTTTTTTCAAGAAAATTCAAAAAGTCGTTATGATGATCTTGTAGGTCGTGCAAGAAAAAACATATCTCTTGTTCTGACTTTTTTTTCGTATCATGCGTTGTTTGGCTCAAAATGTTAATTTTTTTTTTTATTTTGAAAATTCTATAACTATGACAATTTTTCTTTTATCGAAAAAAGTCAAGCGGATAAATTGTTCGAATTTCCATGTGATACGAAGAGCCGTGAATAAAAATTTCAAATAAAAAAAAATGGTTACAAAAATTTTTTAAATGCTCTAACTTTTTGAAATTTTGTCCAAAATAGCTGGCTGACGAACCCGTTCTTCCTTTTCACATTCTTATAAAGTGTGCCAAGGGGCAATCCAATCGGATAATTTCTTCAAATGTTATCACGACAACGACAATGACAACGACAGACAGACACCGACGTAAAAACTATTTTTTCTGCTCAAAACGTCGACATTTGACGGAATCCGCGAATGTCATTCTTCACATAAAACCAATACCTTCTCATTATGATGAGAATGTGATAAAAAAAAGTATTGAAATATTATCTTTTTGCGAAAAGTGTGTAACTGTTTTACTATATCAGAAAATGGTGCTGGGACTAATTGAAAATTAATATCATCTCATGGAAACTAGGGCACCCTTAGAAGACAATAACTACCCTCTGTAATGAATAGAAATTTATATTCTGTTCCTTTTTTATTTTCAAACGCAACTCTTAAGATACTTAGAATTTGAAAACATTCTATTTAACAGCATCACTTTGACAAATTAAAAAAGCAGAAATATATGTGTTTCTTCTTGCAAAAGTAAAATCAACAACATGTTATTGAAAAAATGTTATTAAAAAAATGATTTTTCATTTTTTACATGTCTTATAGATTTATTTGAAAACCTATGTATCTTAAGAGTTGCGTCTTATCACAATAAAGAAACAGAATACAATTTTCAGAACGCAATCATAAAAATAGCGTGTTTTCATGCCTCCATAGACAAACGCAAAAGTACGCGTTTTGAGTGGTGTCTGGCGATGCGTTGGATGAGTTACATAATAGGGTTCAGTAAGCACGACTAGAGTTTTTAAATTCTCGGTAATTTACAGTCGGGTAATATTACCGGTAACATACCGGTATGTTACCGAAACATCGAGAACTTATCGAGAATTTATGAGAATATTCAATTATAATGCTTTTTTGTTATTTTAAAAAGTAATGAGATAATGTTCACGATGTTATATTTGATTTTCGATCAGTTGGTATATTTTTTAAATATTTGTTATTATGAATAATATACGAAATGATCAAAAATTAACTATAACATCTTGAAAATTCATTCACAGTGGTCGACAACCGTTTAACATCTAAAAAAATCAGTAATTAGATAATATTGGCGATTATAGAATAAATTATAAAAAGCGCCCGTTTAGGTACATTTGAAATATGGAAAACTTCGTGAGCATTAAAATAATAAATTTAGAAAATTTCCAGAACACTCCGTATAATTGTCTTGCAATACTACAAAAATTTCAAAAAATAAAATGATTACATTTGAATAAATATAAATAATTCAAATAATTAACTTAAGTAAGCAATAATTATTTATTTCAAAAACTGTTCATATGTGTAACATTCAGTGAAGTTTTTCATTTAATCTAAATAATGTGATATTTTCAAACTGAAGATAAGGTGTTCGTAGCACTTCTACGCTTTAAAAAAAAACTGAATACAATAATACCAGTTTCTATCTTTTTTTGAAATTTGTCTTTGGTGCACTAAATACAAAATATTTGACTGCATCCAGGCAATTCCTACAATTATTGCTACACGACGAACTTCTTACTATGTTAAGTAGTATTTAAATCACAGTTTTTCTAAATGGAGATAGCTGGACGCAATAATAAAGTCGCTTTGTACTTGCATTTTGAAGATAAAAATAATTCAGCAAATGGATCTATTATTCTTACGAAGGCGTCTGTCTGTCTGTAGTCTGTCTGTAGTCTGTCTGCAGTCTGTCTGTAGTCTGTAGCCTTTAGGCATAATAACTTTCGAAAGACTGATCAGATTGGATTGAGCTTTGGCACACGTTTTTAAGCCATAAAAAGAAAGAACATGTTTGTTAACCAGCCATTTTTGACCAATGGCTCTGGTTTTATCCATCGAAATTGTTTTTTTGAAAAATACAAAATTTTATTTTCCACCAAAACTATACGAGATATGAAAAAAAAGTTGAAAAGCAAAATTGTTCACATGAAAAAGATGAACGAATTTTGTATGGACCATTTGTTGACAAGTCACATATTTTTCGTTTTAATCGGAAAAAATGTTAATAAAAATAAGAAATTCCATTTTCGGCTAAACTATGCAAGAAACAAAAAAATGAGAAGACAAAAATTGTCCTTCCAAAAAATATCTACAAATTTGTTTCTGATAATTTTCTCATGGGACGCGTAGTTTTTCTTTTAATCGTGAAAAATGACATTAACAAATAAACAAATTAAATTTTTGGAAAACTGACACAAGTTACAATGAATGTTTAATATCAAAATTGTTTTTGAATTAGATCTGAAAATTTTCTTTCAACCTTTTTTCCTCACGAGAGAATTCACAATCACTAAATTTTAGTTGTCGATGCTTTGACCTTTACTTTTAAAAGCCCTATGCAAAAATGTGGGGGATGTACAATGACCGAGCGCGAAGCGCGAGATAAACATATTACCGAACAGGCAGCACAAGATCCAAAAGGTGCGCGCCCTAGACCCTATTATTTGTTGCAACTTCAACTATTTTGGTAGAAAACTTACTTTTTGATAAAAATCATATTTTTACGTTGAAAACTCAACAGAAATCTTCTCTGGAAGAAAATTCTACAATTTTTTTGAAAATTTATCTTTTTAATTTAAAAATTCATCTATTTTAGTAGAAATTGCATCTTTCTTGGATAAGAGTTCAACTGTTTAGTTAACAATTCAAGAATTTTATTTAAAAGTCATCCTTTTTGGTTAAAAAATCAACTGTTATGTTAAAAATTCGTCTTTTTGGGTTGAACATTCAAACTGAAATATTTTTTGGATAAATAAAGTGATACTTTGTGGTTGAGAATTTACTTTTTGTTTAAAATTCACACTTTGATGTCGAAAAGTCAACTGAAATCTTTTTTGGATTAAAATTTAACTATTTTTTTTTATTATTTGTCTTTCTCATTTAAAAATTTATCTGTTTTAGTGGAAATTTCATCATCATTGGATAAAAATACAGCTATTTGATTGAAAATTCAACAATTTTGTGAAAGAGTAATCCTTTTTGCTTAAAAATTCAATAGTTTTCTTAAAAATTTCTTTTTTGGGTGGAAAATTCGAGTATCTTCGTTGAAAATTTGCTCTTATGTTGAGGTTGAAAAGTAAAACTGAAATATTTTTAGGATGAAAATTCAATTATTTTGTCAAAAGATGCAACTGTTTGGTTAAAAATTCAACAATTTTGTTGAAAAGTCATCCTTTTCGGCTGAAAATTTACTTTTTGATTAAAATTGTTATTTTTATGTTGAAAGTTCAACTGAAATCTTTTTTGGATTAAAAAGTAACTTTTTTTTTATAATTTGTCTTTTTGATTCAAAAATTCATCTGTTTTAGTAGAAATCTCATCATCCTTGGATAAAAGTACAACTATTTGGTTGAAAATTCAACAATTTTGTGAAAAAGTCATCCTTTTTGGTTAAAAATGCAATAGCTCTGTTGAAAATTTCTTTTTTGGGTTGAAAATTCAAGTATCTTCGTAGAAAATTTGTACTTCTTGTTTGAAACCCAAATTTTCAGGTTGAAAAGTAAAACTAAAATCATTTTTGGATAAAAATTAAAATATTTTTTTTTGAAATTTGTCTTTTTGATTTAAAAATGCATCTGTTTCAGTAAAAATTTCATCATTCCTGGATGAAAATGCAACTGTTTGTTTGAAAATTAGACTTATTTGCTTGGGGATTACACTATTTTGTTTGAAAATTTGGGTTGAACTACTTCGTTAAATAATAATTTTGTTGTTGAAGATTCATATCTTCAGTTGAAAATTCATCTCTTTGGTTGAAATTTTAAATATTTTATTGAAAACTGATCTTTTGCAATTGAAAATTTAACAGCGTAGATAAAAGTTGAACTACTTTGTTAAAAATTTGTTTTTCTGAATGAAGGTTTTATCTCTTTGGTTGAAAATTTAACTATTTTCTTGAAAATTAATTTTTTGCTGAAAATTCATATTTTCTGGTTTTATTTATTATTTTTATTGAAGGTTCAACAATGTAGGTGAAAATTTCTTTCTTTCATGACTGAAAAATCTTTATTTGTCAAAAAGTAATCTTTAATGCTAGAAAAGTCTTTTTTTGTTTAAAATAAACAAATCAATTTGAAAATTTTGTATCTGAAATATTGTTTTATTCCGTTTATAAAAGATCCTAAGTTAAAAATATTACGAGATTAAGATGTCCCATATCTTATTATTTCTGGAAACCATAAATTACGTACAGTAATAGGGGTGGGGAGTAGAAATATTTTGTTACGGTTCATTATAGGGGAGGGTGGTCTTGAAGAGGGCCAATAATCCGTTACGTAATTTAAGTACGGTCACTTACTAAGGATAGTATTCTAGTCTGTATTGGATGATATTGCTCTTTCATATGGATGTTCCAGACTCATTTTCTCACATCCTTGTAAAACAGTTACTCACTTTATGCAAGAAGAATATATGTTACTATTCTTTCATTAAGGGTGGTTTAAAGAGCCAAAACCAGACCTCAAACTGTCTTTAAATGATTAAAGAAATTCTTAAATGTTCAAAAAATATTTCTGAAGCCCTCCTAGAAGTTTTCTTGGAAGAGATTATGTCAAGAACTGCGAAAGAAACAAAATATTTTTCTTCTGGGTAGTTTTATATTAATGGCACAAATTTTGACTTTTAATAGGTTATTTTTAATTCTTCAAGGCCAAAAATATTGAATGTATATAAAAAAAGCACAATATGCCGAGACAACAAATATATTTTATTTTCTTGGGCCAGCCTAATGTACAGACTATACGTATCTTAATTAAGAAATAATTTCTCCTAATCTTGATTAATTTGTTGGCTTCTGACATAAAATTCAAAAGATGAAAATCCGAAATATCTCAAAACTTTGAACGTGGTTCTGGCACACTGCCTTTCAACTGCACGTCGTAAATAATTTTCAGACATTAATGAACAGAGTTAATCACTCGATCTAATGAGACCTGCAGGTGATTGATTAAAAAATAAACTTTGCAAAGATTTTTCCTCGATGCCAAGTTGAAACACAGAAAGTTGTAGACGTTATAACTAAACGTTTCACTGGTCCAGCTTTGACGCTGGCTCCTTCAAAATTTCATTAAGTTTGAGAGTTCGTTTCCCCTTTCTGAGTCGTATACGAGTTCGCAGAAAGTTTTGAGGGTGCGAAGGTGGGTGGAAGCGCCGGGGATGGTTGGAAAATTTGGCAAGCAAGACCTATGGAATATCTGGATGTTCTTTCTTTTCCTCCTTTCTATCTCAGTCGTTCTCCACGCCTTGCAGGATGTGCGCCCCAGTTTTCACCGCAAACAATATTTTTCTTCTGACACACCCCCGCACCCCTTGGAATCACATTTATCTCGACATTAGTCAGGGATTTCTCTCGGGCCGACCTTGTAAATGTAAAAGCGACCCGATTCGTCTGCCTCATCCTCTTTCGCTATCTATCCTTCTTCCTCTCCTTCACCCTTCCTCCCTTTCTCTCTTTCGCGCGTTCCCTCTTTCTCTCTTTCTCTTGTCCTTCCTTCCGGTCGAGCATCTACTGAGGTTTCGCGTCATTGGCCGTGCTACCAAAGAAAAAGGAAAACTGCTGAAAGCCTCCGTCTTGGCAATTTCCGACTCGCAATCAGAGAATGAAGCGTCGAACCCTAAGAATCATCTCAACTTGTGATTGGATATTCCGCCAGTTCGTAAGAGAACAATTTCCCAGTAAACATCATTTGGTTACCTCTTTTGCATTAGTATTTCAAATTCAATCTGAAAAAATTAAGGCTGGTTAGGGTGTAAATCGCTCAACGGAAAAGTTTTGAATCCAGCTAAGTATTCAGAAGAAAATTCACAATCTCAACAAAAATATATACGATGCAATAAACTCCGCCAAGTAAGAAGTTATCAGTGTAATTAACATAGTTTTAAAAATGAAAATTGTCCAAGTACCCCGGTTGAAATAGTTTTTACAAGAAAGTACAACGATACTAAAACTGTAATTTTTTGTTACAACCTGTTGAAAAATGTGCCAAATTTAACAACGAAATATAATTAAATACAAATAGATCATTTTTTCTTGTATTTTCTTGTACAAGAGTAAAAAAATAATAATGTACAAATTTCTACATTACGAAAATTACAAATCTTGACAACAAAACACAAGATTTCACGAAAGTTTAAATATTGAAAAACTGTGCTAGGAATGATTTTGTACAATCTTGTAGTTTATTGAAGAAGTGTACATATTAAAAAAATATATTGCATGTGTGCGAAGAACTTCTTTATTATATTAATTCATATATATGAGGCAGAAATTTCAGTTATGCAATATTTTTTACATGAAAATGTTACCTAGATATCCACTATCTATCAAACTTAATTTTAAAGCAGATGAAAACATTTGTAGGAAAAAGTACAAAAAACTAAAACCATTTTTACGGGAACATACGAATAAATACAATAAATAACAGCAAGAATTACAGGAAAGTACAAGTTTTGTCTATTATTCGGATTAATTTTGTACTTCTTTTTGTATTGTTGTATTTTTTCGCAATTTTAATTTCATACAAGAATTTTAAAAAAAGCACACCTACAAGAATGTACAGGAATTTACAGGTTTTGCAGCCAAACAGTTGTTATGTTTGGACCTTATACGACAAATATTTAGAATATTGCAATTAGATAATTTTAAATCAAGATGTGAAAATTATCGTTGTTACAAAAAAAGTTTCTATGTTTAAACTTTGAAAAAATGGCATAATATAAAAGAATAACAATCCATACTGAATGACTAAAAACCTACTTTTGTAGCTTTTTTGAAATATATATTTACAAAAACGCATTAAACGTAATGTTTAAATATATATATAAAAGAAACTCAGATCTTAAGTTTTTTGTTTTTCAATAACAATTATTGTCTTTTGCCATTCAACAATTCCTTTAAAGCTTAAACATAGAAGCTTTTTTTGTAATAGCGATCATTCACACATCTTAATTTAAAATTATCGTAGAGCAATATTCCTTTAGGTAATTAAAACTACAATAAAATACAACAATATACAAAAAAGTAAAAAATTCTTCCGAATAATAGACAAATGTTGTATTTTCCTGTAATTTTTGTTGTAACATATCGAATTTACTTGTACGTTTCTGTGAGAATGGTTTTAGTTTTTTGTACTTTTTAATAAAAACGTTGCCATCAAGGTAATTTTACAAAAATATGACTTTTCAAATTGATTAAATTAGAAAAATTATAGAAACTTCAATAATGTATTAAAAGAGAAAAAATTACGAAAAAATGGCGCGACATCCTTGAAAACATCCTTATAGTTTCTATAAGTTTTTCATTTAACAAATTTTAAATGTCATATTTTTTCAGAATTACTCGTCAAATTTTTATTCAAAAAACTATGTTTATTGCACTCATGACCTTTTTCTTGGCGGCATTTTTCGCATCGCAGATGTTGGTGAGATTTCAATTTTTTTAAATAAAAACTTATATTACATAAAATACTCGTTTCAAGGTAATACAAATATATAATAATCAACACAATAATACAATAATTCTTCTAAACATAATGCACATAATCAATATTTTTTTCTTATAAATTCTTATTTTTCATTTTCAATGCTACTTTTTACGATAAAAACAGAAACTATGTGCCTTTTGAAAGAAAATTTTTTAATCTTTTTGAGATGGACAATTTTACTTTGCAACATTTTTACGTAGCTTGCATAATTTTACCGAAAAATTGAATTTTTTATGTTTAATAATATTTCTCACTATCAAAACAAAAACAATGCTCTTATGAAAAAATTATTTCTAAAAGGTTTATAAATCATTGTGAGATAAACAATTTTTCTGTTTAAAATTGTTCTGTATCTTGCAAAGTTTGACCGGAAAATTGAATTTTATAGTTTTTAATAACATGCAGATGCCTCCCAACTACAAAACATTTTTTTCGGATTCATATACCTGAAAAAAATATAATTTCTCGTAACAAGGTTTGCACAATTCACTTCAAAAAATGTCACTATTCGCCGAACCTTTTATGAAACTATATTAAATTATGGCCTTTAAACGGCAAAATTTGTAAAACTAGAATGTTGAAAATTTGCGCAATATAAAATTGGAACTAACAAATTTCAAATTGCACACTTTCTAGTTAAAAAATAAAAATATGATAACCTCTAAAACTGAACTAATTAAAAAAATTGCAAGTTAATTATTTATTTATCCCAAACCGAAACTCAATTCTTGAGATTAAATTCCCACTTTTTCTGTTCATTTTATGTAACAATTCACAGAACTCGAATTTGGTCGGTCAATTCACACGACTCCATTTCTACCGCCGCGGCACATTGCGAAATTTATCGACTTGGTTGTACAGAGCGGAAGTGCCGCTCGAACTTCCGGAAACGTCGTTAATTCAACTTGTTTCAACCACTCTCGAGCGAAACCTCTTTTACGTTTGGCGTTTGTTTTCCATTTTGTAATGCAAGCAAAGCAACTGTTTTTTATTGTTTTAAAAGCTGACACTGTTTAAAAAATGGATAAAATTTATTTTTCAATATTATAGAAAACACAGAAATCAAAGGCTTTTTAGTTGAAGATATTTGATGTAATGTAAAACAAACCTGGGGTTTATTATTTTTTAAGTGGCGATTCTTTAGAGTAATTGTCGTGCCAAAAATCAGGTTTCTAGAAAAAAAGTTTCCTAGGATTTTAAGAATTGATATGATATTATCAGTCATGTCTTAGGAAAGAAAAAACATTATTTCGTAGTAAAAAAGATCAAAACCCTCGAAAAAGAATTATTTTAGCAATATATTCGTTCTAACTGAACATCTTCTTAGTGCCACTACTTACTAATTTTGTTGAATGGTTAAATTTAATAAATTATTGGTTTTTTCCAGGGAAAACATTCCCTTCAACTTCAATTTATTCAAAAAAATGTTTCTAAAAAAATGATTTTAACGATTTCGGCCATGGAAAATTTTTAATTAAAAATTGGAAAGAGTAAAGTTGTAGAGAATGTCGAACAAATAAGCCACCATTTATTAAAACTCAACCATTTTTCAAAAATTGGTAAGAAGCGATAGTAAGAAAAAATTTAATTGCAAAAAACATTTGTTTAAGTAAATGTTTTTTGTCTGTCTTAAATTTTTTCATCAAAAGTAATGTTTTTTATTGGAAAAGACATCTTCTGCAATACTTTTTTGATTCTTAAAATCACAGCACAACTATTTGTATGTTCAAGTCTCTGGATTTTTTTCCTAACATGAAAATTATAAAAAATATAAAAATCCATTATCAACCAAATTTAAAAATATTCAGTTTTACCAATTTTTCAAACAATAATTAATAATTTCAAAAAATTTAGAATATTTAAATTAAAAATAAGTACATTTAGAACTGACTATCAAGGCTTTTAATATGAAATTTTTCAATTTTGAAGCACAAAAACCTTTACTTTCAAGACCTAAAAAATTAAACTGTTTCAGAGTTGCGCATTCAAAACTATAATTTTAAAGATAATAAAAATATTATTAATAAGTATCATATATATCACATCCTGTAGTATCAAGTGACACTTAAAGTTATTGGATACATTTTTTTACTAAAATATGTTAATCAGAAGTATAAATTTAATTATTTGAAAATCAACGATAAAGCATTTCCATGCAAAGGAAATTCATGTTGCTTCAAGTGGAAAGACAATTTCATAAGATTTTAAATGTATCAAACTCACCTCAACTAATAAACTGCCACATTGACATAACAGAAAAGGTTGCGAGATAGAGGAAAACAAGCGAAGATTATTATTATTAATATTAAAAGACTAGGAACTCCAAGTTTTTAACATTATTAAATATATTTCAATCTTGATATTTCAATCAATTTAATTTAATAAAATATTTCAAAAATTCTTTTCGTGCACCAGTTTTAATGACGTAAAACTGCAATATCAAAATAAAATTTTCAACGTTTTAAAATGAATAAAGATCTTGCAGTATTGATATGTTGTAATGAATTAAATTAATTAAAATTTGTTTATAATTGATTTTACGGATTAATTACAATGACATCAAATGTAACATCTGAATTACCTTCTTTTAAAGCTAAGTCGACGCGACGTCCTGATGTGTGAAGCACTAGGTATTAAGCTCGTCCAGCTGCAAAATATCTAGTGAACCTAAAAGGATTATAAGTCTACGTCTGTTTCTGCTTTTACGTCTGATCTAAGCAGCTCAACGGGCGCTTCCTTTGCATAGAGCTTTTTGGCTTAACAAGGTCTTGGACTTCCTGCACTTTTGACATTAACTTTAGTCCTGCGAAACTCCAAACGGATTTTCGAGAAACATTCAGCAAACGAATTTTCCGAGAATTATCATCTCCGTGATGAAAAGGCATGTTAAATTCTCAGTATCCCCTCTCTCAGATAAGCCTACTTCTTAAATGAAAGTATTATTTATGATATATATATATATATATATATATATATATATATATATATATATATATATA
>CAKNYM010049325.1:144056-184577 GCA_932195095.1 Andricus curvator
ATATATATATATATATATATATATATATATATATATATATATATATACTTTTTCCACATTAAAGCTCCCATGTTTTCGCTTACTTAACAGTTGCTTTTGTCTTTTGATTTCTTTTTCTACCACCCAGTTTGACAGATTATTAGTATACGCCAGTTCGAATTCTTATAAAATTCGGTTTCCACTTAATTTTGTTGAGATTGCATGCAAATTCTTTAGTTTGAATTGGCATAACAAATTCTCATCATGCTAGATCGACATAAGAATCATTTTCATCTGACTTTAGGATCATTTAAAATTCGATACAGTGTTGGGGAACTAATTACAGTTACAATTATTATTATTATTATACCATTAAGCCATTTCCCTTTCGGGGTAGGCGTGACTTGCTCGGTTGGAAAATAGTAGTGGGTATATGGGTATATAGGTATAAAGTAGGTAGGTATATAGGTATGAGGTAGATAGGCATATAAGTGTTAGGTATAGATATTTTAGATTGATCTGGAATTCTCGTGTTATTTATTTAAATGACACGTTCATTCCGCAACACTGCTCCGACCCAGGTTGCTGATCAATCTCTCTAGCGATCACCCCAAGTGAAGAGCGTCACAAAATTGTTATGTATGGTTCCCCACTTGGGCCCATTAGTATCCAAGGTCTTTGTTTCAGGCGTCATTCATTCTACTGTCACTCTGTTTACAAACTATTTGTCGCCACACTTTTCTGTCCTGACATACTACTCTAGCTTCCTTCACGTCCATGCATTTTTTCATGCAAGCTCTTGTGTTTCTATGGCTTCTTATGTCTCTACGGATTAATGTCTCATTTACAGATTCTAACCATTCTTTCGGCGGTCTACCTCTGGGCATTCTGCCATTTACTTTACCTTTATACACTTGTTTGGTCAGTCGTTCATCTTTCATTCTTTCAAGATGTCCGAACCATCTTAACTGATTTCTTTCCCATATGTCAACTAGTGTCTCTCCTGTAACACATTCTTTGAGGATTGTCTCGTTTCGGACTTTGTCCATCAGCGTTTTCCCGCATATTATGCGCAGAGGTTTCATGCCGATCGCGTTAATTTTACTCCTGTCCTTTTCTTGACAGGTCCATGTCTCGCTACCGTATAGTACAGTCGGTACGAATATAGAATTATGTATGGCCATTTTAGCTTTTTTTGATATGTTTTATTTTATTAGGATGGACCCTGCTCTACCGATAACCTGCTTACCCTTATTTATGCGCCTATCTAACTCCCCATCTATTTTTCCGTCGCTAGTGAATAGACTACCTAGATATACGTACTTGTCAACTTGTTTTAATCTCTCATCATTTAGGACAATGTTGCATATTGTTTTCTCGCTTTTTCCCTCAAAAACCATGATTTTTGTTTTATTTACGTTAATTTTGAGGTCCATGTTCTTCATTCTTGTATTAAGTTTATTCAACATTCTTTGCAATCCCTCGATTGATTCTGCCATAACAATCTTGTCATCTGCGAAAGCTAACCCACGGACCTTGACTGTTTCGAGATCTACACCTTCTTCATCGAAGAGGGGAGTTCTTAGACACTTATCCATGAATATGATAAATAGCCACGAGGACATAACGCATCCTTGTTTTACGCCTTGCATGATATCGAACCAGTCACTCAGTTTCCCATTTACCCTTACACTTGCTTTACTACCTGTATATATTGTTTTTATTGCTTGTAGGAGCCCTCCATTTACTCCGTACTCTTTAAGGACTTCCCAAAGTTTATTTCTATTTACTTTGTCAAATGCTTTTTCTAGGTCAATAAATGCACAGAAAACTTTCTTTCCTACTCTCAAGCTTTTTCTGTGATCTGTCTTAAACTAAATATCTGATCTGTACATGATCTTCCTGGCATAAATCCACTTTGGACTTCCCATATCTTTTCTTCTGTAATTTTCATTACTCTACGAATGAGTATTTTTGAGTATATTTTACTTACGGTACTTAGTAAGCTGATACCTCTGTAATTACTGCAATTGCTTTTATCTCCCTTTCTATAGTATATTGGTACGATAATCGCTTTTCTCCAATCGTCTGGGACTTATCTCATCTCGATACATAAATTTATCAATTCGCAAAACCTGTGAGGTATGTATTCGACACCGTATTTAAGCACTTCAGCGCTAATACTGTCTACGCCAGCAGCCTTACCGTTTTTTAAGTTCTTAATTATATCTCTAACCTCAGTGACACAGACTTTTTCAATTGGGTTTTCTAATGCATTATGTTCTATGTCGCAGTTCTGTTGCCCTATATCTTCACCCCCTAATAATTCTTTAAAAGAGTCTTTTAAAGCGTCTACTATCCCGTCTATATCATATAGCATTTCACCTTTGCTGTTTCTCATGCTGGTAAACTCTGTACTTTTACTTTCCTTCAGCTGTTTATATAATAGTTTCATAATTCCTTCAAAGCAGTTTTGTATTTTGTTCTCTTCTTCTGCTCTGATTTTCTCTTTACTCTCTTTGACTAGTCGTTTAACTTTCCTGTTTTTGTGCCTGCAATAATTTTTGAGCCTATTTCTCTCCTCATCGCTAAGACCTGTCATGTTCAGCGTTTTGTTGTGCGCTTCTTTCTTTTCTTTTTGGGTTTCCTCAATTTCATCATTCCACCATGCATCACCAGATTTTCTTCCTACAACCGCCGTACCACACACTTCAATTGCAGTTTTAACAATGATATCCCGTAAATAAGTCCACGCGCCCTCTATATCTTTATTGCTTATGAGCGCTTCCCAAGTTGCCCTATCTATGCGTTCGATTAACTTTTTTTGAAACTCTATTCGCACTTCCGGTTTCTGTAAATTTTCAATCTTTATTCGCGTTTGTTTCGTTTTTTTTTTGTTTTATTTCTTCTCCATCCCCGCCCTAAGTTTATTTTAGAGACTACAAGGTAATGATCAGTATTGCATTCGGAACCCCTCACGACTCTTGTATTTTTGACTAGTTCTCTTAGGGCCGGTTCCACCAAACTCGGTTAAATCAGTGGTTAACTGACGGCGGGTTAAAGTTAACGCCATAGTTAAGCTTGGGTTATCCTGTTGTGCGTTCCACCACATTTTTCGTGGGCGCGGTTAGCTAACCAGATAGTCGTTTCGAAGTAACTCCTATTTTACTTTAAATCATTCGTGTGATTGGCTACCCGTCTGTCGAATGGAAAGCAAAGCAATATGTCCGTGCGCGCCAAATCCAGGTAAGGTTGGGCCACGCTCGTGTCTACACTAACCTAAAAAAAGTGAATGTTGGTGTATGTTTTGTTCGTGATATATTAATATATCACATATAAATTCAAAAACATCTTTTTCGACTTCGTCATCAGATGATCTCAGAACTTCTTCCAAAAACTCCATGTTTCACAACAACAATGTCGTTTTTAGGTTAGAGGACGATTAAGTCGCCTTAACCGATCAATTTTGACCGGTTAGATTTAACTGTGGTTAACGCGAGTTAACCGGCCGCTAAAACGTGGTGGAACGCGTAACTAGGTTTAACGGAGGATTAACTTTTTAATCGAGGTTGGTGGAACCGGCCCTTAGTCTTTCATCCGCAATAACGAAGTCAATTACACTGCGGTTGTTTCCTTTACACCAGGTGTACGTGTAGATCATTTTATGTCGAAACCAAGTATTGGTAATAAATAGGCCCTTTTCTAAGCATAAGCTAATTAATTTTTCCCCGTTATAATTTTTTCTTGTTGGATCCCCAAAATTACCTAGCACCCTTTCTGTATCTGTATCCTGACGTTGGACGCCGACCCGTCCGTTCATATCTCCTAGCAGAATTATTCTTTCACCTTGATCGCAAGTACTTATTGTATCATTTAAAGTGTCCCAGAAGGCGTCTTTGACTTCTCTCGGGTCACTATCAACTGGGGCGTAGCACGCTATGATAAATAATCTTCTGATTCGTACCTTCATTCTAACCCACATCAATCTGGGCGATACATATCCTTGATCTTTGAGATGCTGTCTTGCTTTTTCATTCATAATTAAACCGGCCCCTTGACTACGATTTGATTCACTACCTACTCCTGACCATATTTCAAAACACAGTTACTTCGTGAAAATAGTAAATTATTAGGTAAATTTCCAGTCACTGATTCAAGTAACTTAAAGTTGCTGCAAAATTCCTTTTTTATATTCGGAAAGATATGTTACATATGTAGAAATGACAAGAATATCAACAATTTCCCTGCAATTGAAGCAGAGGAAGCTCAACGATGCTAAATCTACTTTTTGTCGAAATTGAGTTTTCTTCTAAAATTATATTTTCTACCTTTTTGCTTCTTCATAGAGGAAGCTTTGTAATGGTAACATTTTCCAAAAAATTTTAATTCATTTAATTAATCCTTCCTTAATTTAAAAATGTCTAATACAATGTTCTAAGCAATTGTCCGGACGTGTGTGTGTGGATGTCACACTTTTTTGTGAACACGATAACTAGAAAACGGTTGCAGATAAATTGATGAAATTTTGAGGGCTTATTTTCCTCACTAATATCTTGAAACTGACCAAAGGATTTCTAAAAATAATCATTGCATTTTTTTCAGCACTCAATAATATGTTTAAAATATTTTCCTTGGTCCGAGACGAATCGATTGACCTATGATATTAATACATTTTATTAAAGAGTAGGGAAGTTATGGTAATTTATATTTTTTGAAAAGCGGTTTTTTATAGTCAAACTTTTTTCATCAATATAATTCAAAGTTGATGCAAGAACAGAAAAGATGTGTTAATTCGAGTCCAATCGATTGACCTATAATATTAATAAATTTTATTGAAGAGTAAGGAAGCTATGGTAATGCATAATATTTGAAAATTTGGTTTTTTATATTAAAACTTTTTGCTTTATCATAATTCAAAGTTGATGCAAGGATATAAAAGATTCCTTGGTTCGAGACGAATCGATTTATCTATAATATTAATACACTTTATTGAAGATTAAGGAAGTTATGCTCATTTATAATATTCGAGTCATCTGTTTCAAACAGAAAAACTTTTTTCATTGACATAATTCAAAGTTGACGCATGAATAGGAAAGACTTTTTGATCCAAAGTTTTCAAATAAAGTAATTCTAACAATTTTTGTAAAGAAATCATAAAGCTGGGAAAGGGATAGGGTGCGACAGAACTTTTCCCATCCCTTTTCCAGCTCGAAAAATCATCATTTCGAATACAAAATTTGATTTGTCTGATTTGTCTTTGTGTTACAAAATTTGTTTGTATTATTTTGTATCTTGCATTTTTTGTACATTTCAATTTTTACATTGATCAAAATGAACACTTTGGTTTGTCTATTATTGAAAAAAATTACTAATGCTTCCTCTATGAGGAAGCAAATACATTTGCTAACGGGAAACAAAGTGCTCGTGAAATGAGCACCATATAATTATAAATACAAACAAAGTGGAAACACTCGAGATCGAATTCACAGCTAGTTTACACCTATTTCAGTGAAAAATTAAGGTATTGAAGTTTTCCACGCTAAAATGTAGCGTTTATATGTATTCAAATATTTTAAATTTTCAAAGAATTCAATCTAACTAAATCAATTATACTTAAATATTCAATTTTTTAAACAATTTGACAGCCATTATAGAAATTTTTCTATTTTTTTATTGAATCGTGTTTTCTGTTTATGAAATAATTAAAAATATGTGTTTTAGATGCTTTTTAAATGATTTCTGTACTATTTTCATTTGAACTACCGGGGAAAGCTAAACGGTGCTCAGTCCATCGCCATTTCCATTAGATTATTATGTGCACATCTAGCGCCATCTTTTTTTTCACAGAATGATTATTAAACTGATCCTTTTACCGAAACAAAGATAATAATTGACCCAATCAGTTGTAAATTGTTCCCCTAGGAAGGTTTTTTGCTTTTCCTGAAAAATTGGGTTGATTAAACTTAGCACCGATTAGAAAAATTTTAAACTGCAAATCAATGACATTTAAAAATTTTCAATTGAAAATATCCAAAACTGTAGACCTTTAAATTGCAAATCTTTAAAATTCAAGAGTTTTCACCTTTGAATATTGGCAATTAAAAATTCTGTAATTTTGATCATTTACATTCGAAATTTCTTGAATTTGAAAGATTTAAAATCAAAAACTTGACTAAATTAAAGAGCTTTCATTTGTAACTATTCAAAATAATAGAACTTTGAATTTTAAATCTATAAAATTGAGGAGTTTTAAATTTTGTCAATTTACTTACAATTATTATTATGAAAGTTTTAAGATTTGCAATCAAAAATTCTGTCATTTTGATGTTTTACATTCCAAATTTCTACAATTTGGAATTTTTAGAATTGAATACTTGACTTTTGATTTCCAAAATTAAGAATTTTTATTTATACATCTTCAAAATTTTCAATTACAAATCTTAGAATTTTTAATTGTAAATCTTCAAAATTGAACTATTGGAAAAAAAGTTCCAAATTACATGTCGTTCAAGCATAAATCTTGAAAATAGAATAATTCGTGATTATATATTTTCAAAATTTGAGAATTTTCAATTTTAACTCTTCAAACTTGTAGAACTTTGTATACCATTAAGCCATTTCCCTTTCAGGGTAGGCGTGACACACTACCCGATTCGGGTAGTGTTTCTAGGTGGATAGTTTCTTATAGTAGATAACTACTACAAGTGTGGGCTCACCACACCCACGATGTGCCAACAGCACGCAGTATTCTCGAATGGTCACCCATCCAAGTACTGACCGCGACCAACGCTGCTTAACTTCAGTGATTTGACGAGAACTGGTTTTTTCAGCGTGGTACTTTGAATTTTAAATATTCAAAATTGTAGAGGTTTCGATTGTGAATCTTGAAACCTGCACTATATAAAAAAACATTCAAAACTACATACCATTTTTAATTATACACATTGAAAATAGAAGAATATTCAAATGCAAATCTTCAAGATAGAGCTATTTCAAAAATATTCTCAAGATTTGATGGTTTTAAACTATAAACATTTAAAATTTAACAAGTTGGCGAATTTTCATTTGTTAGCATCTTCAAAATGGATCAGTGTCCAAAATGGAAGACATCAGTAAGACTCAGAATTCTAGAATCACTTTTAAGTACATATTATTACGATATGAAATCCTACATTAACTTATTATTTGTTTTCTTTGCTTTTAATTCTTGCCAGGATAAAATCTTATATTCAAATGAAAGTTACAGATTACTGAAAGCCGATTAAAATTCGAATTTAAATTAAATTAATTGTGTGAAAGTCGAGTAAGCTATTATAATATGTTATTTTATTTGTGAAGCATATGTATATTTTAATTTGATAGTTAGACAATCAAAATAAGAAACGTGCAATAAACGCGCGTAGCGCGCTATTTTTGCTAGTTTTATATGATACAAAAATAAAATTCCTTGAGAAATTTATATAATTTTTGGAAAAACTTGAAAGTAGTAAACTTTTTGTGAACCTATTTTTAGGCTTTTAAAAACGCGTGTGCATTTTTACTTTTGAAAAGAATATTTTTATAGTATTCCTGACTATGTGTGATGCTCTCAATTGTGGTTGGATAAATTCCACGTTTATCTTATGTATATGCTTGGCGACGTTCTATAAGATTCGCTGTTGCATAGCTTTTATTGTGAAAAGAACATGCATAAGCTGAAGCTCTCATGAACGTCGCCTTATCTGGAGAAATACTTACTATATTTTTTTGTAATAAATTTCTTAAATAAATCCGAAGAAATAATTCAGTAAAAATAATGTTTAAAAGTTAAACCTTATGTCTTAAGATTGTTCAAGACTACCTAGATTTGTTTCTCCTCTATAAATCTCGATATACACTGTATATCGTTCACCTTTTCTTTTATTTCTCGTTAAAAAGACATACGAAAGATGAAAAGTTGAGTATAGCGTAAGAGGATAAAAGTAAGTTTATGCAGGATAAAATCACTTTGCTGCTTGAGAATTTATTATATGGGCGATTTTCGAATACATTTCAATTTTGGTTTTCGAAATTCGAGTGAATTGCATTTCTAAATAATTGAATAAGGGTTATCAGTATATTTATACTAGGATATACTTTATAACATGGAAAAGCTGTTCGATCTAGAGTGTTCATTTTTTATTTGCACTAATTCGTGTCTAAATTTTTTTACTTAAAATATATTACACTGGAACCTGGGATGAAGAACGGTTTCGGGCAGAGCCTGCACTGGCCTTGATCTTAGGTCCAGGAAATCCAAACGTAAACAGTCAGGGCCGTGTGAACCATTTATAATTGGAATACATAATATTACGCACCAGACGCACGTTAGTAGCCGCGCACTGCTTCTTTGTCGCTACACTGCTGGTGGTCACATATGGCTAAGCAAGCCTCTCTCGACCCCGCGACTTCTTTCTCACCGCGAAACTGCGGTGCCATCAGTTCTAGGATTATCGTAAATCCGAGGTTTCTAATTCCAGGTTCCAGTGTATTATAGAGGCTTGAGAAAAAAAAAGTTTTAAAAAAGTATAAAAGTTGTCTTTGTATATTCTAAACAAATTTACAAAAATGTTTTGGAATTTTGGTGTGTGAAAAAAGTACTTAAAAAAAAAAAAATTTCGTCTCCAGACGCAGAAGAAGGCGTTTCCTGTCTTATTATTGCGGTTTCAAAACTTGAATCAGCGCATATAATAAAAGGCTTCAGAGTGGTTATTTTTCATTTTTATCATGATATAATTCCTAACATTTTTTTTTAATAATGCCAACTTTCCCAGGCGAAAAAATTATATATATTGTGAAGTATTACATATATATAATTTTCATTTGTTTTATACAAATTTAATATAAAACGAATGAAACTTATATATAATATTTCACGCTATGTATAACCTATATAATGTTTCTACGTGGGTTGAGAGAGGGCGAATTATCAACCTTACTAATCAACCCTAGAAATTCTATGATGATATTTTTTTCAACAAGTGTTAATTTTCCTCTGGTCCATGTTCCCAGGCGACTTTCGAAGATTTAATTAATTTTAGTATTCTGAGAATCTCATATAATTTTAAAATTGTATAGAAACAATCCCATAATCTTTTATATTCTGTATAATTTTGCGTCATGATCTTCCATTTTCGAGAAAACTTAATTCTTCTGTAAAAACTGACAAATTCGCGATGAGCGACCTTTAACGTAGTCTTTGTGCCAAAAATCAGATCTATGAAAAAAAAAGTTTTTCTATGATTTTAAGAATCAAAATAATACCACTGATGATATAATTTCAAATAAAATGCATTATTTTTGATGAAAAAATTTTAAAATTTACAACAAACCTTTACTCAAAGAATGTCTTTTGCAACTGAATTTTTTATTAATATCGCTACTCACCAATTTATGAAAAATGGTCAAATTTTAATAAATGAAGGCGTATTTTTTCGGGCAGAACATTCCCTACAACTCTCTTTCCAATTTTTAAAATAAATTTTTCAATGGCTGAAATCGTTGAAACAATATTTTTTAAGAAAACATTTTTTAAATAAATAACTATATTTGAAGATTATTTGCTTATTTTCTACATTAAAACTAGCAGAGTTGTCTGGAATCCTTTCCTCGAAAAAATAAGCCATGCTTGATTAAAATCCAGCCATTTAATAACAATTGGTAAGAAGCGACAATTAGGAAAAAATTCAGTTTCAAAATCTATTTTTAAAATACTTATTTTCTGTAAGTTTTAATCTTTTTTCATAACAAATAATATTTTTATGATTAGAATTATGGAAAACTTTTTTTTCTAGAGACCTGACTTTTGGCACGACAACTACCTTAAATATTATCAGATTTATTTCTCCTTCCGCGTTGCTCATTTTTAACCCAGTAGGAACAAAAAAATCAAAATTTCAAATTGACATTCGGCCATATTTTTTTAACTCCTAATGTTAGTATTGCAATATAATCTGCATCATGTATTTAAAAAGTGCCCTGGGCTAATACTGTAAAAACAATGTTACAAAGAAGATATGCCAAAGGTGTAGGGTGTCCTAAAAGAAACTCAATGTTTTTATTTTCATGACACACCACCTAAACTTGTTTTATTAGGTTAAAAAATAAATATATATTTTTCTTTTCTTTTTAAAATAATTTGAAACCGTGGTCAAAATGCATAAAATCATTAATTAGTGCTAATTTTCGTAAATACAATAGTTGTTTTCCAGGGAATACAACTGATGGTACTATACGTTTAGGAAACAAATTTTGACCTAATTAGACCAAAAATACTAGCCCTAAGCGTCAAAACCTACCCCGTATAGAGGTTGAAATATTATACAGTATAGGGTAAGGAGGGGCAGCGCCGACCAGTTAACAGTCAATGATTTTTTTAAAGTTAATAAGATGTGGAATTGATCCATTTTTTTCCCATTTCGAGTCCTACATTATTGTACATCATAATTCTATAAGTAACAATTATATGAATAAAACAATGATTTAATAATTGAATTATTTCTGACAAGCTGTATTTCGTCGGCTTTGCCCCACACCGGAGGGCAAAGCCAACCGCAGCTTTTTATGAAAATCAAAACATCTGAAGAGTGGAAAACATGATGTTCCGCGTCTGTGGTATTTTATGTATTGGAAAAATTACCTTTAAACATATTCAGCAAGAAGAATCAGTTATTTTTAATAAAAATAGTGATAGCTGTGATATAACTTCTTATTAGTTGACATTCAACTAGAGACGGAGTACGCGCAAAGGTTTCTACCGTACCAGCACAGAACACCCGCTCTACCGACGGATTGAAAATAATAATATATAATAGAGTTTCTTGCATGTAGCCCAGAAGATAAGTGGCTGTTCTACATTACCGATGACTTATCGACCAAACTTATGATACGTTTATAACCTAAGCACGTGTAAACTATTATTTTGGTCGGGCTTGCCCCACTGGTGAGGCCTCAATTATTTACGATATTAAATACACTTTGGACTTGTATTACGTTCAGTTATTATAATGACATAATGTGATATTGTTTTATCTGTCAAAATGTCAAATTTTCATACTGTAAGTATTCCCATTAACGTCGAAAACTTTACATTTCTGCCAGCGAATCTTCCATTCTTTCGTTGTCAAAACTCTTTTCTGCATAATTTTTCTTTTACAACGTCAATTTTCAAGATATCAGTAAGTAACGCTATCTCTATAATAAAACAGATTTATTTAATGCAAAGTAGAATGAAAATTGTTAAATAATAGCGATGTTATAAGCAAAGTTACCTTTGCCCCACCGGTCGGCGCTGCCCCTCCTTACCCTACTTCCTTTTATTTTAAGGTCCTTGAAACGTACCCGACCAATTATTTTAAAGCTGGAGGGGCCCCCACCTCTACCGCGATTCGGGAGTTTATTTTTATCAACGACGTTGATTGGCTGCCCCGTCCTTGTCTCGCTGCGCTTGCGCTAAGCAACCTTTTCAACTGCGCATGTGCCGAAAACCGCGGTCGATTTGAAATCAATAAATACTATCAATATTAACACAAACAAATACGCCCAAAAGTTCCTAGAACTGCTGGCCCACGCAGTTGCTCAGCTCAAGGAGCGAGAGACGGTTGCGACTCTCACCTCGGAAGGGCCGAGTGCGCGAATACCCACTCCAGTATATTGCGCAATATTATGTATTCCAATTGGAAACGGTTTAGACGGTCCCGATTTGCGCAGTTCAAAAAGTCGTGGTCGGTTAGCATGTCGGTGTTTTTCAAGTGTCTTTTAAGTGTTTTTGTTGACGTACGATAATTTGCCAACTAAAACTCAATATAACAGATCAAAAAACACTCAAATATTTTGCGGAATAGTGAGTTTTCCAGCATGGCTTCGCGACCATGCTAGGCTAGACGTGGAAATGGTAGCCGTCAGGAAGGTTAGAATATGTGGGACTGCCACTGCTTACGCGTTTTCGGAGAAAATATTCTAAACTTAAAAGTAAAGTAGGAAGGTTTGAATATTAATAGTTTTCAAGTGTAGAATGCTAGGATGGGTGAAAATGTCAGCCATCAGGAAGGCTATCACATGGGACTGCAACTGCATACGAGTTTTTATTATAAACACAAAGGTAAGTTATGAAGGTCTCGATAGTAATATTTTTCAAGTGTTTCGCGAAATACAATCTACTATCCGAAATTTGAGGTGAGAGTGCCCGGTTCGGATCAAATCGATCTGATTTACTTTTACGTTTAGCATATTTTCTCGAAAACGTCGTGAGACGTATTCGCATAACGTCGTGAAAAAATACTCAATTCAACGCTTCCCGCTCTTCGGGCACCATTTTTTCATTGGTCATCCACAGAGGCGGAGGAGAGTATACAGGGACCGCGGTGGGAGGTGACGAAACTGCGCAACTTAAAATAAGTGCGTGTAGGGGGGTTAAACTAAGTGATCTTTAAAATAAGCGATCTTTAAAGTAAACGGAAGTTTACTGTATTTATTTTTAAAAAAAATTTCCTGTATCTATTCCCTGGTAAACAATTATTATATTTACGAACAATAACATTATTTCAGTATTTTGATAATTTTGGGACTGGTATTATACTTATATTATATATTTTAGGCCCCAATACCACGGTTTAAAATTATTTACTAAAGAAAAAGGGGGGGGGGGGTCAAGAATTTTTGTATGCTGTATTACATGGAGGGGGGCGTGATAAAAACATTTCTTACATAAGATATTTTGTTGAATAATAACCATTTCTAAATAACATAGTTATTCATCACGAATAAAATTAATTTGGTCATACGGTCATATAAAATTAATTTTATTCGTGATGAATAACTATGTTATTTAAAAAACGGTCGAAGAAAAATTCGCTGTGAGGAAATACTCCAATGCACTGAATATACATATACATATAATAACCATTTCTGTTAAAAAGTCACCCTTCTTGGTTGAAAATTCAACTGTTTCGTTAATAATTCATCTTTTTGCTTTGAAAATTCAACAATTTGATTGAAATTTGTTTTTCTCTTTCGACTAAATAATTTCATTTGATCCAAAATTTAACTATTTTTTGTAGAAATTTCATATATATTGGTTAAAAATACAACTGTCCGGTTAAAAAGTAATCTGTTTTGGTTGAAAAGGAACTTTTTTTGTTGAAAATTCAACTGTTTTGTAGAAAATTCATATTTTCGACTCGAAAATTCAAGACAATCTGGTAGGAAATTCCACCATTTGTTCGAAAGTGGAACTACTTTGTTGAAAATTCATTTTTAAATTTAAGAATCATCACTTTAGTTGAAAATCTAGTTTATTGAAATTTAATTTTTATAATGAAAAAAGGTAAAAGAACTCGTTTTTATTGGTTGACAATGCAACTGTTTGAAAATTAATCTGTTTTAGTTTAGGAGTCAAGTCTTTTATTGAAAATTCATGTTTATTGGTTAAATTCAACTGTTTTTTATTTTAAATTGAAATCATTTTTGGTTGAACTATCAACTATTACTATTATAACAGTTGAAAATTCAACTGTATCGTAGAAAATTCGTTTTTTTATAATTAATTCATTTTTTTCATTGAAAATTTAGCTATTCCATTTTTAGTTAAAAGTTGACCTTTTTAAGTTTCAAAATTGAACTATGTGGTTGAAAATTTATGCAATTTATCGTAAATCAATATTTTTTAATAGAAAATTAATCTTCTTGGTTGAAGTTCTTTTTGGCTTGGAAATTCAACATTTTGGATGACATTTTTTTCCTTATTGACCGGAAAACCTTTCTTGGTTGAAATGTTGCCTCTTGTTGAAAATTCGTCATTTTTATTTGAAAATTCATCTCTTTTGGTAGAAATTTCATCATTTTTGTTAAAAATGCAACTTTTTGGTTCAAAAATAATTTTGTTTGTTTGAGAATTAAACTATTTTGTTCAAAATTCATCCTTTTTGGTTCAAATTAACTATTTTTAATTTAAAATTAAAACATTTTTTTAGTTAAAATATCAGCTATTACAGTTTTTTTAATTCATCCTTTTTTGTTGAAAATTCAACTACTTCGTTAAAAGTTAAAATACTTTAATAATTCATAAGAAGCAATGACATTTTAAAAATAATCACAGTTTCATTTAAATCATCTAACGTTATTTCTGGATAACCCCTAAATAAATTCACGAAAAAAATTTAGTCGGCAAAAATTACGCAAGATACGGGGGTGCGGGGGAGGATCGGAACTTTCGGCCCTTATAAAAAGGGGGTACGTGGCTTAGAATTTCAGAAAACAAATTTACGTAATTTATGCACGGCCCCGAGCTGCGATTTTCTCAAATTTAATATGTACAGGCTAATAAATTGGGCTACGATATGTGCTGTTAGCCCTTATAAGATGAAAAATGATCCAGAATCGACGACTAAACTTCGAGGGACATACATATTGAAATCTATTTGAAAATCGCCCGTATAAAGTATAGTGTAGTACAGTCTATATAATATATTTATATCACTTGAATACTTATTATTCCTCGAACCAAAGGCGACTTTTTTATTCATATCTGCGGCACTCAATTTAAATGATTTCTCTTTGTTTCTTTTTCCCCTTGGTTCTACTTTATAAAGCTGGTGCGATTGAAAACAGCTGCGCGAATATGTATGTCAATGTTCAAGGCAATACTATTGCTACATCGATCAGAACGACCTCATTGTGTCTTTAATCGTCTTTTATATCCGAAATGGTTTCTCGTCTCGCTCATCTCAAATTCATGTTTAACACGATTTGCTACACCATCATTTCAACGATAGAATTTAATGTTATTGCGATTTTATTTCTAGCACGAACCTTCAGCAAAAAATATTATGGGTTGCTGCAGGTCAGGGAATTCTGGACAGTCAGGGAAAGACAGGAAATTTAAAACTGGTCAAAGAATGTCAAGGAATGTCAGAAAGAACCGGAAAATGTCAGGGAATTTTCGATAAACTAAAGTTGAAGTTGAGGGATCATTCAGAACTTCCATAAGGTGTTTTTCTGAAATTTGCCACCCCCGGCCCCTAATTTCTCACTAACATTTTTACACTCAGAGAACGAATATATATATATACATAAGTTCTGTTAATTAAACAAATGCCAAGCCTAAATGAAATTATATTTGGAAAAGAAAATATGTTAGTAACAAGTAAGTCTTAGAGCTATAATTTTCTTATTTTATAATTTTTCTGTTTGCCAATTTATCCTGTGGTTAAAATTTTAATTATGTAGTAAAAATTTTAATATTTTGTCAAAAATTTAAAAATTGCATTGAGAAATCATACTTTTTGGTTGGAAATTGAACTGTTTTGTTGAAAATTCGTCTTTTTCTGTTGAAAATTTGACTATTTTGTCAAAAAATTCAACTATTTGCTTGGAAATTAACTTTTTTGTAACAAATTTGTTTTTTTTTTGACATTATTTTTTGTTAGAAATCCATATTTTCGGGTGAAAAACTTAACTGTTTTGTAGAAAATTTGTTATTTTTGGCTTGCAATTTCTACATTTTGAATTAATTATTTTCTTCATTGTCTGAAAAATGTTTCTCTATTTTGTTGGAAATGAAATACTTTTAAGTTATAATATATGTGGATTCACTATTCTTTCAGTAAACATTTTTGTTACGTAAGATATTTCAATTCCCAGTCTCCCACCTTTAGAAGAAACAATAAGATCCCCCCCCCCCCGCACCTTCTCACATCCCTAAATCGTCTTGCGTAATTCGTAGATGAACCCTTATAAAGTTTGATGTGACTATTGTCATTAAAAGTGTTCCTAACAAATTTAAAAACAAAACTTTTTTTTTTGCATCAACATTATTGATACCCTAGGTGTAAGAATATTTTAATACCTGAAAGAAAAATAGAGGGTGAAAAATTGCTCAGGGAAAAGTCAGGGAATTTCGCAATTGGGATTCTGTAACAACCCCGATATTTCAACTTCTAAAGTTCGCATTTCTTCTGTTATTTTATTGAGTTATTACTCCTTAGAGAAATCTTTGAAGTTCCGTTTATGTAACTAAAAATCTTGAAAATTTCTTGGCACCTTGATTCTCAGAGATTCTCACTCAAAACGGAAAGAGTCGTGAAAACGACGGGAGTGGCGAACGTACGGCTTGCAGTTCGAAAGTTTGTAAAAAGACTATCATGATTTGGATTTTCTTCCTATTTTTTCACTGGTAACGAGTTTCTCTTGATTCTCGTGGGAAATTTATTTGAACCAGAAATGAGGAAACGAGTTACCACCATTTCCATTGTTCGTTGGTTTTCTATACTATACCAGAATTGTTATGAGGCATAATAACATAATAAATAAAATACCTCTGCCAAGTACTATAAGTGTATTCATAATGGATGTAATTATTTGTGCTTCTTTCATGAGCACTTTGCTTCCTAATAGATATCAAATAAATTGGCTTCTTCATAGAGAAAGGTTTTTCTCTGACAGAAGAAAAAAAATTTATTTTTAGAAAATCAGAGAGCCCATCAAAATGTTAATCGATGTTTTCTGTTACAATGAAAAACTTTTTAACTTACGGTAGTTTTATATTCCAAATTAAACAAAAAAGTTTTCTTCATATAAACAATGTAACCTTTTTCTTTAACTTCCTAAGTCGCTACTGAATGATCAAGAAAGATCATTGAAAGTTCGTCAATAGGTCAATCCACGCGTCTCAAAGACGCGAACAATTACATCAAATACAGTATTGTTATATTCCCAATATCGAAAAAAAATCCTCTAATAAACAAGGTATATATAATTTTGTTAACAAATTTTTAAACGATATTGGTAGGTTATGATACGTCATGAAAGGTTCTTCAGTTGGGCCTTTGATGTGTCTCGAAGACGCGAACAAATATGTCATCCCAGTGGGCACCGGGACATCCTAAAGACAACTTTAGGACTTTTGTGCCCAACGGGATATACATTACTGTTGTCTTCCCAATATTAAAAAAATTTTCCTCATGTCAATAAGATAAACAATTTTTTTTAAATTTATAAATCGGTATTGCTAGATCATAAGAGGTCGCAGAAGGTACGTCGATAGGTCATTTGAAGTGTCTCGAAGACATAAACAAGCATGTCGGATACAGTATTGTCATATTCTTAATATGAGACAAAGGTTTTCTCATATAAACAGAATACACCAATTTTTTCGAAACTTCGTAATTCGGTACTGGTGGGTCATAAAAGGTTCAACAATCGGTCGATCGATGCGTCTTGAAGATGCGAACAAATACGCTACATATTGTATTGTTATATTTTGAATATCAAAAAAGTACTAAATAGCCAATCAAGCACAAAATCCTATTAGACCTGGATATCAGTCGGAGCTACAATACAGCTTTTTCATTTTTCGATACATGGTGAACAGAAAAAATTTACAAACACACACAAACGGATGGAAATTAAAAAAAAATTTTATTTTCGAGCTCCAGGGATTGAATTATATCGACATATGTCAAAGAAATGGATTTGGAAATTCAGGTCATTACAAAACTTCCTTTATGAGGAAGCAAAATTAACTAATTCCTGATATTTTCAAATAATTTGTTCGAAATCTTATTCATAGGATTCATTGAGGGTGAGTCAGAGTTATATAAATTGTAAATATATAATAGAACTCGGTGAATAAGGTTTACGATTGGAGAAAGGTGATAATTCTGCTTCACTATAATCCTCTTTTTACTTCTCTTTTCAAAGTTCGTCTTTCATTTTCATTTTTCATTTTCCACGCCCTTGTGTGCAAAACTCGCAGTCTGAAAGCCATCTTCGACGATAATAGAAGACGTCGCAAGCAACATATTTATAAGAAAGTCCCTTCATGACCTACGGCAGTGAAAATGTAGGTCAATGGATGCTGAAATATCTTCAGAACGTGTCGTCGTGTATGCACAGATTTGAGAGAGGTGTGAATGTACAGATTTGAGGGCAAGGGACAGGAAGTTGCCGATGAACAAGTGCTACAGAACAGCTATGGGTAACAACGTATTGTATCGACTACAAAAGTTTTAGGAGCTTTCATGAAACCAGAGCTTTATTAGGCAAC
This sequence comes from Andricus curvator, assembly GCA_932195095.1. Classification (NCBI taxonomy): domain Eukaryota; kingdom Metazoa; phylum Arthropoda; class Insecta; order Hymenoptera; family Cynipidae; genus Andricus; species Andricus curvator. Next base: position 162,097 of record CAKNYM010049325.1, read on the forward strand.
TCACATACTTCTTTTATTTTTATCTCTCCATTTTGTGAAATATACTCTTAAAAAAGTATCTTTTCGAACAAATTAAATATAATACATTTTTAACAGTAACACTACTATTCAAAATTGTGCGTACACTCACGAAAATCGGATTAAAAACAGGCTTGTCTTGCCTTATTTTAAAGTGAATATTTCAGATTTAAATTAGGCGAAGTTAATGGATAATTGGTCAGCCTTTCTCACATTATATCTCGACACCTATTAAGTAAGTATTAAGTAAATGTCCCAGTAGTCGCGAAGATCCTAATAACCGCGAAACTTAGTTATAATTTGAATATACTGTTAAAAAATATGTTAAAAGTGACATTTGATAATAAAAACAATTTATTTTTAGCATTTTGTAGTAGCGAAAAACATTTTAATGCATTTAAATTAAATAAAAAGTAAGAAAACAGGCTTGTCTTACCTTGTTTTAAAGTGGATATTTGAGATTTAAATTAGGCGAAGTTAATGGATAATTGGTCAGCCTTTCTCACATTATATCTCGGCACCTATTGATCGTGAATACTTCAAGTAGGGCTTAATCAACGCTAAATTTAATATCATTTCTAATGGTTTTTTCAGTAGCCCTAACTTAATTTTTCGCAAAGTTAGTCACTTTCTAAGACAAGCGTGTTTTTTAAATCTGATTTTCGTAAGTGGATACACAATTTTTATCGTTAGAGCATTTAGACAGGTTCATCTTGAAATTATAATATTTTCTACTCCAAATACATAACTGATTTCAAAATTATAAAAATTTCTCTATTTCACAATATGCCTCACAATTTGTTAAAACTCCAATCAATTTCATTAGGTTTTATACATAAACTAGAAGTAAATGCACGCGCGCGAGGCGCGCGTTCAATTTCCTTGTTTTCTATTTTCGCAGACTAAAAATATAAAAAATTTAAAATTCCATTATCAAAAAAAATTTCCAATTTCAAGTTTTTAAAATTGTTGAAAAATTAATTAATAATTCAGCATATTAAAATTGTTTAAAATTGCCAAATTTTAAATCAGAATCTCTGAAAATTGAAATATTAATTACTAAAAATTTGTTCAATTGGACAATTTCATTATAAAAGAATTGCAAATCTATAATTTCTTATTCAAAGCGTTCATAATTCAACCATCTAATTTTTGATTCGAAGCGATTAAAATTTAACAAATTAAATTTAAATATAAATTGAATGTTTTAAAGTCAAAGCTTCTGAGATAATAGAATTTTTAATTGTGACTGCATAAGAAATTATAATTTAACATTAAAATTGATTAGGCAAATTTTTTCAAGATGAAAAAAAAATAAATGTACTGCCATTTCCACACTTCAAAATAAAAAAAGTTGGAATTATAAACCTTTAAAATTGAATTATTCTAAACGGAATTTGAATTTGAATCTAAACAGAATTTGTAACCATTTAAAATTAAAGCAATTATTGAATCACAAAGGTATCAATTTCATATAGTTCTATTTCAATAGTTGTTGGTTCTAAAAAATACAATTCATAACTCTTGAATAATTTTAAATTGTTTAATAAATTTTGCAATTTTTAATGATCCACTTTTTTATATTTTCAACTAAACATTGTAGTTTTATAATATTACATTTAAAATTTAAAATTTAAACAAAAATCAAGATCGTTATGATTCTAATTCTTGCAATTGCATAATTTTAAGCATTTCAATTCGAAATTCTTCTTATTTTTCAAGTTGAGTTTGAAATGCTCAACATTTTCGAAGATTTTAAAATAAAAAATAATTCACTAGCCAGAATAGCTCACGAGCTAAGGAAAACCCCGAGGACTAACAAAAGTTCGCGGAGCGAAAAAAAGCATAAAAAGCTTGCAAAATGAATAAGAAATATAACCGGAAATGAGTAGATCTAAAATGGCAATATATAATTCTGTACGAGAACCCACTATACTATGCGGTAGCGAGACCTGGACCTAACAAGGAAAGGATAACAATAAAATTTTTGTCTTTGGCTTCAAATTTCTGCGCAAAGTCTGCGGTAAAACGCTAATGGACAAAGTCAGTAATGAGACGATTCTTAAAAAATTTGGTGTTAACGTACGCCCAGAGGCAGATCCTGAGTGTGGAACGAACGTGTCGTCTAGATAAGCAACACAGGACTTCCAAATTATTCTGAAAATCTATCCCCTCCTCTTTATCCCGCTACGTACACTGAATTTCTTGATCCCCGACAGTATAGCGAGGCTAGAACCAAGTGAGTTTTATATAATAATATATAAAAGAGCCTCGATGGCTCAGGTGGTTAGGCGCTTGGACTTCATGTTAGAGGTCCAGGGTTCGATCCCTGAGCCCAGACCTATGGAAATTTTTCTATGTACTTTTACCGAGGTTCTGGTGGTTCCAATCCCATCTTAAGCTGTAGGTCCCCCCATCATGCACTTGGCTGTAACTCAGTCAGTGGATTGTGTGGCAAAAAAGCCAGGCTTTGTTCAATATGTCAAATTAGGCATACTGCTCTTATCAGATCACTTAATTGCATTGAAAAAATGTGTCCGTGACTGATGACATATATGTCGAGAAACACCTGTGTAGATTATTTAAAATCCAACTCTAATAAAAATGCCTTCGACACGTTGGCGACTGTTATCACCTCCAACGCTCGCGGCCGTTGTATAAACACAGAAAAAACAGAATGTAATCTTTACAGCTATTTCAGAGTAATCTTTACCTGCAACAACAATTAACTTCACGTGTCAAGATTTACCCATCACATGGGAAATGGTTACCATGTCAACTCCATTGAATCTTGTTTTATTTCGATGCTAAAAAATTCAACTTTATCCACTCGAAAATTACGCGCAACGAAAATTCACTTCTTTTTTTCTGCGAGGACACCGAAAAAGATTATAACATCGTATTAAATCAATTTATAACATCCTCATTTCATTAGGTACTTGACTTAGTCCGTTGCTGATGATGAACTTTTGGTACAAACAGTTCCTCTCCAGGAATTTATACTCTAAAAATAATTATACCTTTCAATTTCAAAATTTTTTTTTCTGTGACGTGAAATTGATAAAAAGTCATGTTTTCAAATAAAATGTATTTTCATGTGTAATGTGTATCAACGACTTGCATACATTAAGAATCGGCTTAAATAATTGCATTAATATTCGATCGAGCAGAGCGATCAAATATTGTGGTGCAGTGCAATTTTTATGTGCCCTGCGAGCCGCGCGAGTTTTTTTCGGGCCGCGAACTTTTTCTGATCCATGAGCTTTTTCAGAACGCCAGCTTTTTTCGGTTCGGACCGCACATGAAAAGTTTGATCGACTCTTGCACAACCCTACTAGTTCTAAAATCTTCTAATTTTTAAAGCTTAAATCTGAAAATTTATTTTTTAAATTTTTCATTGTTTTCAATTTGTTCTTAAGGCATGTTATTCAAGATTGTTCAATTACAAATTCAGACTATTTTCAATGTTTGAAATTGAAACCAAACAATTTTGAATAATTAAATCTAAAATTATTGAGTGTAAACCTGACTCAAATTGAAACCGAACAATTTAGAATATTCGAATATTAAATTACTAAATATAAGACTGACTATCAAGGCTTTTAATATCAAATTCTTCAATTTGGAAAGATTTAATAGTGAAAATTTCCTGACATTTTTAATATTTAAATCATAAACTATTATCAATTCTTGATAATTTCAATTCAAAATTATTGTGTGATTAGGGCAATCAAATAAAAATTAGTGTACAATAATATTAGCATGAAGAAGAAAGTATCTGCTCAAAGCCTACTGAATGCTTATTAATCGAGTAGCCAGTAACACTTCTGTATGCACTAAAAGTGCGACGCAGTAACTTTGGCTTAAAAAGTCCGCAAGAGTCCCCCTTTATGAATATCAAGGTTACTTTTTTTAAATCTGTTACAACCATTTTTTAAGACAATTACATTATTTTTTGAGAAAACAATTTTTGTATGATTATTTTCGGAGACTTTATGAAGAAGCAAAACTTTTATTTTATTACTTTTATCAACTTTTATTTTAACAAATTTTTCATGCCTTGTACACTGTAAAAGGTCGCTGGTATAACTTTTGTAAAATATTTTGGAAAAATGACCTTCATTACAAATACTTTTGTAACTTTGCAAAAATCTCAATCATTTTTTTGTTAATAACAATTTTTATAAAAATATACGGATATTTGACATAGCATTCGTTTTTAACCTTTTTTTTTAATAAGATATAAAACAAAAACTTTATCTTTCATAGATTTTCTTTCAACTCAAATCATTTGTTAACTATGGCTTTATAAACAATAAATTGCAAAATAATCTTTGGTCTGTCCTAGCTGCAATTTTACAGTTAAGATTTATGATTTTTCTAGTTATTTATCTGGTAGCTTCCTCATAATCTTTCTTTCTGCTACCACTCTGAAAACATCGTTCATTTGTTAGTAACAATTGTTATCAACAAAATCCTAGATTTACCGAATCTGATTTTTTTTATTCGCGTTGCTTGAATCAGGCACAAAGAAAAACTTTTATGTTCTTTAAATTTTATTCTTAATTCGAACAATTTGTTAATTACGGCCTTATAAACAACTAACTGCAAAATAATAATATATAATAATAATATATAATAATAATAAAATATTTAATTTTGCAGTTTCTAGATTTTGTATAAATCACTTTTAAACTGGAAATTGTTAGAATTATGAGCAAATTTAAGAGAGATAAAAGTTTTTTTTGTGCCTGATTCAAGCAACGCGAATAAAAATATCAGATTAGGTAAATCTATGATTTTGTTGACAACAATTGCTATTAACAAAAGAACGATGTTGTCAGACTGGTAACAGAGAGAAGGATTAAGAAGAGGCTACCAGATAAATAACTTTGAAAAATCAAAAATTTAAACTGTAAAATTGCAGCTTGTAAAGACCAAAGATTATTTTGCAATTAATTGTTTATAAGGCCATAGTTAACGAATCATTTGAATTAAAAGAAAATCTATAAGAGACAAAGTTTTTGTTTTATGTCTAATTTTAAAAACAAGTTTAAAAACGAAAGCCATATCAAATATCCGTATTTGTTTATAAAAATTGTTATTCAGAAAAAGACGATTGAGATTTTTGCAGAGTAACAAAAGTATTTTCAATCAAGGTAATTTCCCCAAGATTTTTCACAAAAGTTATAGCATCGACCTCGTGCAATGTACACAAAGTCATTTATGAAGAAGTTGAAAAAATTGCATACGTAGTTGTTAAAAGAGGAAAATTTTCTTTTTCCTTGTGGAGCATGCGTCCTGAAATCAATTTTAGTTCAAATTCAATTGTTTATAACGCTCTAACTTAAAAACGGATCGTTGCATAACAAATTTGTTAGAACATACCATTTTTTTATGAACTTTCCGAAAATAATTTTAGAAAGTTTTTATCTTAAAAAATTATGTGAATGTTTAAAAAAATGGTTTAAAGAATTGTTGCACCAGATTTTGAAAAAGAAACCTTGATATTCATAATTAAGGGACTTTTCCGGACTTTGTAAGCGAAAGTTACTGCGTCGCACTTTTAGTGCATACAGAAGTGTTACTGGCTACTGGATTACATGTTTACGAATAAATAATAAAATGTTGATTTTTTAACCTGGAGGTATTCAAAGAAAAAAACTAAGCTGTTCTTTCAGTAAACAAAAAGGAAAAAAACACATAAAAAATGGAACCATTCAAAACTTCGTTTAAAAAATGACGCATTATTAAATTAGGGTCTTGAAACTAAGTCGTTAAAATGATTAATTTGCAAATTGTGCATAATGATTTTTTAAATTCAATCATTTCAGTTTATAGTGTGTCGTCAATAACATAGGATCTTCAATCTGGACTGAACGAATGAATTTTAGATTATTATATTGTTAACAATATTTGAACTTGCAATATTATTTGTTTATTCGAACGGTTCATTTTCCAACTCGAAAAATATTCTAAACAGCAAAACAATTCACCTCACTATTTGGTAATCGACCGTGAATCAGAGGGTCGTTAACTTCCCTCATACTATCCTATCATATTTTCCAGTCTTCTAGACAAAATGGGTTAAGTGTATGGCGACGAACGAGGCGTAGTTAATTCAGAACCGTTTCGCGATATAGAGCTTTCTTGCATAGACTAGCTTCGTTATACCTTCACTGAAAGGCTTTTTCAAAATTCGCTTCGCAGAGTCCTTAAATTCAATTGACACTTTCAAGCCAACACAATCAAAATTAATTTAAACCTGTAGCACTCTCTTTAAAAATCTAAAGTCTGCAGTCTTTCATCTTCGATTTTAAATAATGAGCTCGCTTTTTTTTCTATCACATATTTTATATTCTCTATAATATCTCCAGTTCACGAATGGGAACAAGATAATGAGTTAAATGAAATTATCAGTTCAAATCATTTCGTAGCAAAGTATATTTGAAACAAAATTACATAAAAATGTAAAAAAAAGGTTTATAAAATAGGAAACAAAAGATTCTAGAGTAGATAGTTGAAAGGTGGCAAAATCAAAATTTTTCATGGGAGCGAGAAAAAGTTCTGTAAAATCATAATCACCATCTTAAGATAACAGAAAAGTCCCGTCCCGAAATAAAGTGTTGCTCAATTAAGGCAAACAATTTTTGATTATATTTTTTCTCCAGTTTCGAGGAAACAGATGTGAAAGTTGACCATTTTAAACTGACACTAACCAAAAATGAAGGCAGGCTTCCTTATTGGATTGCGATACAAAATGCAATATTCAGTATAATTGAAAAATATGAAGGCTTTCCCGAGATATTGAGTCTTTGAAGGCGGCTAAACAAGTTTTGATCGGAATAAGTTACCCAATTAAAAAATCAAAATTAATTAAAAATTAAAATCAAAAACTTTTAGGGATTAATTATAATTGTTCTATGCTGAGAAAATAAAGATTTAGTGGGACGATATCGCACTGTGACAAAAGATTTTTCGCTGAAAAGCATATAAAAAGAAGAGAATTATTTTTATTTTTTAATAAATGGTAACAATTGCAAGAAATGTCGATGATGAAGGGAAAACAAAAAGTATTACTTCGTTAAGATTTTTGATAAATTTAAAGGACCATTCAGCTTGAAATTCATATTTTAATTATCATGTTAAAAAATGAGACTTCGAACAAATCGTTTGAACGCAAAGGGTATTTGATTTTTTAAGAATCTTTGATACAATGAACACATTTTCGTAAAAATGTTGGTGATCTAGTTCTGTACTAACACCTTTCAGTTTATCATTACTCGAAAAAATATTTGGTAGAATCAAACCGAGGGGTTAATGCTCCGGATTTTTTGCAATGTTTCGAGATTGCATGGGATTACAAAAGATTGCATATATGTGACTAAAAAATATCGCATGAGATTTCAAAAGATTCCATGGGTTAAAGGACATTCATTGTAGAAAATTATTTTATAGAAAACCATTATAATATAATCAGCATTGGATAAATAATATAAAAATATTCTAAGAATTGATGTGAAATGTAGAGAAACTAAAAAGGAACGATTTATTTTAGGCAACTCATGATCTCATATGGAAGTACACATAAATAGCGACTCTGCAGGAAAATACTTTACCCGACACGAATCTGTGAATTCCCTTTTATATATTAAAATCTCTTAAAATTTCACAAAAATCTAATAAAATCCTTTGGAATCTTTTGAAATCCTTTAAAATCTTTGAAATTTTTTTAAATCCGTAGAAAGCCCTTGAAATCTTTTAACTCCTTTTGTATTCATTTTAAATCTTGGACATCTTTGAAATAGTTAGAAATCTGTACAAATCGTTTAAAATCCCTCAAAAATAAATTAAAATCATTCCCTTAAGTTTTCTTGAACTCCCTTGAAATTTGTAAAATCCCCTAAATTCTTTAAATTAATTGGAGGTCCTATAAAAAGTCTTAAATCTTAAGAAATTCTTGGAAGTCTTTGGAAAAATCTTACCAAATTCTTTCACCTAAAATAACTCAAAATCATTAAAAATCATTTGAAAGTTTCTTAATTCCTTCATATCCTTTGAAATGAAATTTGATTTATTCCGTAAAACTTTCTAGATATATTGGCTGAAATTCCTAAAAATCCTTCGAAATTTTTGGTAATCGTAAAAATCCATTAAGACAAGTATAAATCATTTAAAATCCGTTGAATATAAATTAACTTAAACTTATTTACTGAAGCTCGCCAAAAAGCCGTTTTAATCTCTAGAAGTCTTTGAGTCCGAGGTTTGGACCAATGTCCGAAGTTGGGTGATTCTACGGTACCTAAAAATGCTTTGTTATCGCTATAAATTCCTTCAATTTTCATGTCATTTCATGTCTACTCCAAAATTCTCTAGGAATCTCTTGACGTCTTACAAATTTTTGAAATCTTTTGAAATTCTTTGGAATCCCTTCAAATCCCCGGAAATGTTTAGAAATTTTGAGAATGTTCTAGAATATTTCGAAATGTTTCCGAATCTTACGAAATTCCTCGAAATCCGTGGAAATATTTCTAACTTTCTTGAACCCCGATGAAATCCCCTGAAATTTTCATGAAATCTGACGGAATCGTTTACAGTCCGTAGGAATTCTCTGAAATCTCTTCAAATTCCTTGAAAATCGTTGAAATCTGTGAAATCCTGTAAAATCCCTTGAAATAATTTCAAATCCTACCTTAAATAAATAAATCATTCGTTTGTAACTTATCTACTATCTGCATCAAATCTTTAAATATGTAAATATTATATATTTATATACTGATTTTCTATAGTGATTTTTCTAGAATCGTGAAAAAAATTATACATTATAGGAAAATCGTTATTGACCTATGCTGAATTTCCTACTATATTTCTTCTTATGGGGGATTGCAACGAATTGTATAAGATTGTATGGTATTGCAAGAGATTAAAATCCCAAATTGTTACTTAGATTTTATTAATTTATCAAACTATAAATTATTTTGTGGATTTAACCAAAAAATTTGTTCAAAACGACAAAATATTTGTTGAAATAAACAAAACTAAACAGCTAAAACCGTTGTTCGATTATAGCAAACAGGTTTGATTTACTTGACACAATTTTTGTTTATTTAAGCAAATTTTTTTTTCAAAACAACTAAATGCAGTCCAAAGGACTTTGATGGGTGTCAAAAATTTGGTTTTCAATTCTGATATTTCGATCAGTTTCAGTTCGTAGCCCACGAGAGACGCTTGTCGACCTCTGCTTCACGAACAATGGCAGCGATGAGTTTGGGTTTCATCGTAATGGTCACACCATGGACTATCCAGGAAGTTGTGGTAGCCTGTACCGGAAGTAAGCCTCCACCGTTCCTCGAGTTCCTGGCAACGTGGCTTGCGCTCTCGAACAGCTTCTGGAATCCCTTCCTCTACTGGTTGCTCAACAATCACTTTCGACGGATTTCGAAAGAGATTTTTTACACGAAGGTATCAATGCTATTTTATATATAATAGTATATTGTGTACCTAGGAGTGAAACAGTCTTTTTATTCCAGCGAGGATAAAGATAAGTTCCACTCCTTGGTACACGTGATACTTTAATAACAAAGGTATGATTTACAAGTTTATCACGTCTGAAATTTAAGTCAAATATGAGCCCATAATACTCCTAGCAGTATTATGGACGCATTATTGTACTGCGCGCATGCGCATTCAGTCCTGTTGTGTAAACGGTTACTTTCAGAACTAAAAAGGAGTTGACAAAACGCGTAAATCATGCCTGCGTTACATAAACACTTTAATTACCTCTCCTGTTTCCCCTACCTGTTATCCCATCACTTCCCCTATTCCACTACCCCGCCCGCACACCCCCACGCTCCATCACCTCATCCCCCACTCCTTCTCTTATACTTCCCCTCCTATTCCCAATTTTTCATCTTTCACTTACCCCTATCCCCCTTTACGTCCTCACCCTGCATCAAACCCCTCTCCAATCCTACTCGCCCTCCCGCAAAAAAGTTACTACCGACTGACGCACAGTGGGACAAAAAAGTCTTTATCGACAAATTAGTCTAGAGATTACTTGTTTTATCCAATGAAGCATTTTTGTAAAATCAAAGCTAATTAAATTTTAAAGAGACTTGTGTGAGCCGAATTGTCATTTTTTTTATTAATTTTTTATTTAACATCAAAGATGACATTAAATTTTTTTTCAAACAATCTCATTTTATGCAACCACTTATATTTATGTAAAACATTATAATATCTGTAAATACACTAGTTACAAATGATATTCAGAAGGTTACATCATAAAAAAATTCTTTTTTATAATAAAAAATTAATGAGTAAAAGTGTTACTTCAAGAATAAAAATACGTGGAGACTTTATTTTTGAATTTTTTATTTGGGATGTACGTCAAAACAATTCTAGTTTTTCATTTGAAAAATCTGAATCAATTGATAATTTTATAAACAAATTTAATTAAAAAATTTATATGTTAGCGATTTCACGCTCTAAAGTCAAAACACTCTGTCCCCTAAAAAAAATTCATCACAAATTTGTCTGCAATAAATACTATGTACGCCTTTTCAATACCTGATAACAATTGTTAATTGTTTGTATAAATTTGATCAACAAATATAAGTTTTCGTCAATTTTCAACTGACAGATATCGTTTTCTCAACGGAATCAATTTTTAATAAATATTAACCTTATAAACATGTTTATAAACAAATTCACAAATTGACTTGTCAACAAATGGATGTCGTTTTTTACTAAATCTGCTGGCAATAACTCGGAAAGGACCTTATTTATTAGGAGACATTGTCAGGCGAACATTTTTTTTCATTAAATGCATTTTATAAAGAAATATAAATACAGAGTAAAGATTAGAAGTCCGCAACATCCAGAAGCACGAGCAATGAATGATAAAATCGCGGATTTTTTCGTAAAATTGTTTGTAAAAAAGACATATGTAGCTCATTGATAAAACAACAGATGACAAGTTTATGGTCCAGTCATTCAGAGTTAATTCCGTTGAAAAACCAAATCTGGTGGTTGAAAATTGACAAAAATCTGTATTTTTTTATAAAATTCATTTAAATGAATAAAAAATGATGTCAGCTGAAACGTCTCTTAATAAATAAGGACCTTTCTGAGTCATTAGCAGTCGATTTCGTACAAAGAACTACATTCATTTGTTGAAAAGTAGTCAAGCTGTGAATTTGTTTATAAAATTGTTTATAAAATAAAAAATTATTGTTCTTTTCTAAAGTATCATATGGGAAGGATTTCTTAAGTTATATTGAGTTTATCCCGTTGAAAAAACGAAATCTGCTGGTTAAAAATAGACAAAAATTTGTATTTGTTTATAAAATTTATTTAGATAAATAAAAAATATTCTCGCCTGAAAAAGACTTCTGAAAAATAAGGTCCTTTCTGAAACACTAACAGTTAATTTCGAGAAAAAAAACAATATCCTTTTTTTGAGGAGTAGACAAGTTGTGAATTTGTTTGACGGTTGAAAATTAACGAAAATTTTTATTTTTTTAATCAAATTTATTCAACCAATTGAAAATTGTTATCAAATATTGACAAATCGTACATATTACATATTTTTGACAAATTTTTGGTCAATTTTGTTAAAGGAGCGAAATCTTTAGTTAGCGAGATAGCTAAGATATGCGTTTCGACGTGTCCAAATGACAAGGTTGCATCTCGGAAAGACCAAATGAAAAGGTGCTAACTCGTGGAGACGAAAACTTTCGTAGCTTCAAAATCTCATATAAATTTTATTGTGGACATCAAAGCCCCCAACTATGTAGCACGTTTTCATTTCGCTTCCCTGAGATGATACCTTTTCATTTGGACACGACGATTTGTTTATTAAATTTGTTCATAACGTTAAAAATTACATGGGACATTAAAAAATGGCAACTAAGCATTCTTTTTAAGTTATTTGAGATTGATTCCGTTGAAAACACGAAATCTGTCTGTTGAAAATTGACGAAAATCTGTATTTGTTTATAAAATTTATTCAAACAATTAACAGTTGTTATCAGGTATTAAAAAGCGTACGTATCATTTATTGCAGACATAATTTGATAAATTTGGTTGAAGGAACTAAGTTTTTACAGCGGGAAATGGTTGAGATATGATTTTTTCAAATTAAATTTGTTTATAAAATTAACAAATAATATATCCCTAACAAAAAATTGAAAATTTGCACTCTCATCCATTAATTTGTTAATATAAAAATAAACAAGTTTTTTTAACTGTTGTAACGTGCTAAATATTATTCGTAAGGAGTGTCTTTACTGGTATTATGATATTTTAAATAAATAAATAGTGAGTAAGTAGTTGTAAAAAGATAGGGTCGTAAAAATATATATATATATATATATATATATATAATATCAGCTTTGTTGTTAAGTAAAAACGTAATAAAACAAAGATTTAAAAATCGGTTCGCACAGATCTCTTTGAAATGTATTTAACTTTAATTTTTAAAAAAGCTCACATTGAATCAAAATTGTAAGCTCTAGACTAATTTGTCTGCAAAGACTTTTTTGCCCCACTGTGTGGCGGACTACGAAACCTTAAAAAATGAAACATTTTTCGACTGATTAATCTTTTTCCATAAATTATATTTTTTTCATGAACTGTGTCAATTTATTGCTCATCATTTTAATTACTGACGCCTAGTGCGACATCTGTTGGTTCTATTCGTAATTAGCAACATTCTAAAAATTATATAGCACCTGGAAGATTTTAAATTTTCCTCTTCAATCATATTTCCCGACTCTATCTTTACAATCTTTAATCTAACTCTGAGGCGTTCAATATTACGCTTCAATTTGATGGTTTCTCGTGTCACCTCTATTCTCGCCATTTCTATTCAATTTTGCCCCTTGATGGTACGTTCATCCTGACTTTACCGATCCTCTTAGCTGTCGATGAAAGACCGAGAGTGCAAAAAATATGAAAAAAAAAACAGAAATATCCAGTCTAACCACTGACAAAGAGCCGTGGTGGTGATGGGCTATGGAGTAAATCTCGTTTTAGCCTGGTAACGATGTACTCATAAAGAGTGCATTAGTCTATATCTGAAATCCTTTTTCAAAACCCTCTCTACTTCAACCGAAAATTGCTTTTTCATTTTCAGATATCGTACTTATTTAAGTTGTACAGTCAGCTTGCAACTGAATACAAGAAGAAAATGAATTTTTTAATTAAACTTTGAAAAATGCTAGCTCTAATATCTGCGATTTCTCATTTTATGATTAATTCTGAACCAATCAATTTAGATTATTACATTTTCCAAAACATGTCGGTCCCTAGTGGTTTAAAAAAGACGGATAAGGAATTAGGAAACAATGAGAGGAAATTTAGAAATCTCATTTTGATTTGTGAATTTTTTTTTTGTGTGTTCTAATTTCTTTGCATTAAATGGTTTATAAGAAAGTAGACATTATTTCGATCTTGAAAGAATTTCTAATTTTATTTTGCTTCATTTATTTAGCAAACTGGTGTAGCTAGTACTGTAATAGGATTTTAGTTAAATGCTCTTGAAGAATCAGACTTAACGTTTGTCAGTTTATTTTGAAACACTTTCTTCCGGAGGATAAAGTGTCTAGAGAAGTGTACCAAAGGATTTGATCTTTCAGGCGAGCGCTAGAGATGTGCCTCTCTTTCTTCGAAATTGCTTGAGTCTCAAAAGAATACTTATAAGAGTATGAAGGATTCTACTACAAAACATGTGGCTTATTCCGTAGAAAAGTATTTGTTGATAGACTGACTGAGATTTTGATTGTAATTTATAGCGAAGGTCATAATAGTGCCATTTCATTTAATTAAGAGGAATTTTTTACTTAACTATAATCAAAATTATATTTAGTAGGGAACATTTCATATGGGCCAATTTTCATATATTCATGATTATTTTGATCATGATTGTAGGAGACACTTCTATAAGGATTATTTTGATGATTAGCATTTTCTACGATAAGGCCTTCAATAACTGAGTAGATTTATTAATTCAGTAGTATTAAGAATTAAGTAGTAGTACCCACTTATTGCAGGAATTCCATATCGTAAATTATTAAACAAGTACCTATAATTCTTTAAATTGAATTTCCTGGGGACATGGTAAGAATTTCGAATCTACAAATTTACATTTTTTAATGAGATTTACAATTATTTTTCATTCGTATACTGGTTTTAAAGCTGCATTTTCATTGTTTCAGATTTTATGTCGTTCAAAACCTCTCGGCCCGAAACAACATTGTTGCGCCACTAGTACAGTCGGATTGGATGTCTGCAGCATTGCTGGACTAGATTTATCAGGTACAAAATTGAATGAAAAATTTGAGTTTAAACAATAATTTTTTCTTTAAATCGATGTTTTTATCATCAAACAAAATATTCGATAGGTTTTTTTTTAATACTAGAAAACACACTCGCGCACTACGCGCGCGATTTTTGTTGTCTCACCCAATAAAAAAATTCTAAATCATGTTCATATTATAATGATTTTTGTTTTAAAATAACAATTTTTGGTGTAATCCGCTAACATCACTTAAAATAATTGCAACTTGTAAATTTTCTTTAAAATATAATTTTCATTTATTAAAAATAGAAGTTTACGACGACAAATACAAACATACTCGAAAATTGATAAACGATTCATAATAATCTATCATAGTTGAAATTATAATGTTTTTTGTTTGAAAATACCAATTTTGGGTGTAAAACGCCATCCCAACATATATTGTTTCAGAATGATTAATCTTCTTTAAAATCTAGAGATTCTTGAATAAAAAGTTCAATTTCCTACGAAAAGTACTAACACAATCCGAAATTTCTCAAGGTTGTAAATTTTATTATTTTCAACAAAAGTCATTGATTTTACATCTAATGATTTTTTCGTTTAAAAATACCAATTTTAGACGAAACAGACCAACATAATCTAAAGTTGTTGAAAATTATCTAATAATTTTTTATGAAAAATATCAACAAATGTCGATGAAAAATACTAACATAACATAACAAAAAATTGTTCAAAATTGTCTTAAAAATCAAATGATTTTTGTTTAAAATAACCAAAGTTGTGAATATTCTTTAAAATATAATTTTTTTACATTAAAAATACTAATTTCCAGAAAAAAAGTAACAATCCAAATAATCCAAATAATGCAAAATTTTTTGAAGGTGCTAAATCTTAATTAAATTGCAATGATTTTTTTATACTAGTTTTGTGTGTAAAACGCTATCACGTAACCTGAATTTATAAAGGAATTATCAACCTTTAAAATCTAATGGTTTTTGTAAAAAAATGTGCTGTGTAAAAACATTAATTTAATCCAAAACTGTTCAAAAGTTGCAAATCTTGTTCAAACGGTAATGACTTTAGCTTTAAAATACCAATTGTTGCTGTAAATCGCTAACATAACCTTAAATAGTTCAAAGCCGTGAATCTTCTTCAAAACCTAATTTTTTTTAGTTAAAACTACCAATTTCCTATAAAAAACGCCAAGAAAATTCGAAATTATTAAAAGATGCATTTCCTAGGAAGAAAAACACAGTGGATTTTTTTTATTAACTCATTATGGTCGAGAATCACATAAAAATAAATGTGGAAACCCCACTTTAATAGGAAAGGCCGTTGAATTTTTAAGTGTTGTTTTAACCTCCCCTGAACATTTCAGAAAGATAATCGTCATTTTCAAAAAACCAAAACTACAGCAGTTTTTTTAATTATGCTATTGAGTTCAGAAATCAATTTACAGTAAACGTATATAGGAAACATCCTAGCAGAGAAGGTCGTTGATATTATTTCAAGGGTTATTTTAATATCCCCTAAAGATTTGAGCAAGAAAATCGATATTTACTAACAAAAAAAATCACAGGAGATTTTTTTATTATATTTTTGGGGTCGGAAATTAATCCACAATGGAAGCGTGAGAAAAGTTGTTAAATTGTTTATTTGATTATTCAAGGGTTTGATTATTGATGTATAATTTGTTTGATTGATAATATGAGGGCTTGGCTATTTAAGGGGAGTTAAAACAGCCCTTGAAATAATTTCAGCAGCTTTTCCTGCTAGGGTATGCTTTTCACAATTATTGCAAAGTGATTTTTGACCACAATGGTTTAATAAAAAATATTCCTGTGTTTTGGGTCTTCGGAAATGTCCATTTTCTTCCTTGAATCTTCAGAGGCTGCTAAAAAAATCCTTGAAATATTTCAAACGATTTTCCATTTTGGGATATGTTCCCCACGTTTATTGTGAATTTGATTTCCGAAATGCCGATTTTCTTTATTGAATCCTTAGGGGCTCTTAAAACAACTCTTAAAATATTTCAAATTACTTTCCATGCCACCATATGTTTTCTTTCTTTATTGTGAATTTGATTTCCGATATATCGATTTCCTTCCTTGAATCTTCAGGTGCTGTTAAAACAACTCTTGCAATATTTCAAACGACTTTCCATGCCAGGATATGTTCCCTACCTTTATTGTAAATTTTATTTCCGAAATGTCGATTTCCTTCCTTGAATCTTTAGGTGCTGTTAAAACAACTCTTGCAATATTTCAAACGACTTTCCATGCCACGATATGTTCCCTTCCTTTATTGAAAATTTGATTTTCTAAATGTCGATTTCCTTCCTTGAATCTTCAGGGGCTTTTAAAACAACCCTTAAAATATTTCACACGACTTACCATGCCAGGATATGTTCCCTACCTTTATTGAGAATTTGATTTACGAAATGTCGATTTCCTTCCTTGAATCTCTAGGGGTTGTTAAAACAACCCTCAAAATATTTCAAACTACTTTCCATGCTAGGATAGCTTTCGAAATGTTGATTTCCTTCCTTGAATGTTTAGGGGATGTTGAAACAACCCTTGAAATGCGTCCAACGACTTTCTCTGCTAGTATATGTTTTCGACGTTTATTGTAAATTTATTTTCAAACCTAATAGTTTAATTGAAAAATCCCCCCCAAAAAAAAACATTTTCTGTATGTTTTGAGCGGGTTAACGAAAAGCCAATCAGGTTTCCAACAACAATAATTGCGAGATTTTCGTGATATATCGGTAACAAAATAGTAGTTTCGGAAAAAAATGATCAGTTTCTAAGTAATTGCTATTGCTTTAAAGATTGAGAGGAATAAGAGGAAAAAGAGGAAGTGAGGAATTTCGAGTCTTACCGTAGTTCATTAAACAGAATCGTGATTTCACGTGATCAAGGTTTGTGCTAACGAGCAATACGAGCGAGCTTTTCGATGGTTTCCATTATTGATCGTTAAAGGCATCCTCCGCGTTCTCCAGTGTACCGTTCATAACTGACGATTTACAACGGACGCTAATAATCAGTGTCATTAAGCGGCGCGTGAATATTATATAGTAAATCGCGATCTGGTTCTCTCGCATTCATCGAGTCCAGTGTGTCGCATAAATCATTTCGTTTATACTGCCATTATCGACACAATCCCTTTACATTCGAACAACTGATAAATCAAGGAAGCTAAAATTGAACTTCCAGGAACAATTAAAATTCGTAATAACCTGTTTTTATGAACATATTCTCCACAGTTATATTAATTAACTAATACATCAGCAAACCGGCTTTCGATTATAAAAAACCATTCAATGGTATATAATAGGGTAAAGACATAAATTATCAAGGACGTTCCACAGTGGAACAGAATCGTCAATACACGGCCAAAAGTTCTATTTATTAAGTTTATCGCATAAACTTAAATATCTTAAAATAACGTTCTGATATAACCAGTCGATAATGTAATATTTTTAATTTGCGTTAATTTTACCATGTTTTTTGGCTAAAACAAATACGACTATATGATAGTTTTGTATTCGCAGATTTTCTGTCTCCACCTGCAACAGCTTGACACTCAGTATTAACATAAAGAATATGATTAAATCTCGCAGGGTTAATAAGACCCGAAATATTTCTGTAAGATAAACCCAACTTCCTGAACTTTCATCCAGAATTAGTGGAATTAGATTAATTTAAAAATGTGTCTACAAGTAATACAGCGATGACGTATAATATGAGCTTTCAAAACAGGTCAAAAAAAGTCAATGTGATATTTTTCGAAATCAGTTCCGTACGATCTCTATTTAAACCCTGAAAAGATTGTGTGTGTGTTTTTGCGGTATTTAAAGTTATTCTGAAATTTTTGTCAAGTTAACCTTAAAACGAATAACAGGCATTTATGATCATTCTAGGATTTGTTTTTTTTGCATTTTGCATCTGCCTTTTCCAATTCTGTATTTTCAATACGATATTCATAATCGGAACCTAAGAACATTTTATCTCAAATATTTATGCAACAAAATCATTATTTTTTTGTGAGTCGGTACACCATTTTGCATCCGCCATTTTGAATTTTCGATTTTTGTTGCGAAATTCGTAATAAGATACCCCATAAACCCCCGATAACAAACTCGTACGCAAATCCTATATTTTTTTATTAATATGTCCGCAATTTTCCATTCTCCATTTTGAAATTTTCATTTTTAACACTGAACTCTAAATCAGCGACATCGAAAATTTGTTTAAATCAAGTTTAAATATTTTTTTTAATGTTTAAAAAGTATATTTTTTGAATTTTTGCGGGAAGTACTTTGCAGGAAGTACATCATTCTGATTAGCGCGGTTGTCCGGTTGGTGATGGAGGTGATGGAATATAATATGGCCGCTAGCGACTGAATGGGAAAACAGTAAACATAACCTATTGTAAAAGATATTCAAATTGAGGTTATCTTTGGAAACATTTCATTCTCACTCACTTGAATGATATTATTCATTACTATCTTTTTTAAGGTTTTATATCTCAAGCAAAATTGTATTGCTTTTCGACAATTATAAGTAAATAAATAACTCTGTTAGAAATTGTAAATTGAATTTTCGCCTGCTGTCTGCTAGATACTTCGTGAGTCAAGAGATCATTATTGTGATTGGTTACGCGCTTTTTGGGAAGTGACGTTTCAAGATCACAGAGCTTTTGAATAGGGATTTCAATACTTTTCTTAAACATTTTTTTTCTCCACAATGAAGTTTTCAAAAAATTTTTTAAATGCACCAAAATGTTCAGAATGTTATGCAGTATTTAAAAAATATATTACCTAAAATTCATGCAACGACCCCACTGTTAACATAAACACATGTTCTACTAGAATAATTACTTTCAGTAGAAATGGAACGTTATGGTCAGACGTATGAGAAATATTGTGAGATTAATGATTTAGTTTTATGTTTCTGAGTATTCTGGAACTTGAAGCCCAATAGAATATAAAATGAAAGACTAATAATTCGTTCGGCACAAAAATATGAAGAATGTTTGCAAACTAATCTATAATCCACTGATAAAATTATACAGGGTGATTCTTTTATCTTCAGACATCGAAATATCTCAAGAAATACGCGTCTAACGAAAAAATGTGCCTTATAAAAACGTTTTATTTCCGAGGGGGAAAAGCGACACCGCAAAAATCCCCCCACCCCACCCCCTGGGGGCGGGCGTGTGGTAACATTAAAATTTCAAAAGGGAACCTAATTTTTTATTACAGATTCAGATTTCCCATGAAGAAATACGTAAGTTTTATTTGAAAAGTTTTTTACGATTCGCGCCAGATGGCGCTACATTGTCGAAAAATGACATTGTTGACTGTTCAAGAAATGCGCTTCCAAATGAAAGATAAAAAAGGCTTGTTGATTGTTTTCTGTAGAGGTATTCAATTGTATTCAATTTAAGTTTTAATACCTCTTGCACCCACCTGGGAAGTGGTTTAAGTGGAGTAGAATAATTAGAAAACTCAATTTTTTTTTTAAACGCAACCTTCTGATTTTGACTCCAAGTATGTAAGCAGTCAATAAATTAAATACTTTTAGCGCTATTTTAGCTTGCGTTATAAAATTAAAATTGAGCTTTCTAATTTTTCTACTCCACTGCAACCCCCTTCACAGGTGGCTCGGAGGAGTGTCAAAAATTAAGTTGATTACATTTGAATAGCTCTACTGAAAACAATCAACACGTTTTTTTTATCTTTCGTTTGGAAGCGAATTTCTTGAACCTAAACAGAATCGTAAAATCTTTAACCTCTTGATATCTTCCATTATTTTCCATCATTTCGGAAGCTTGAGTGGAATTCACTATTCATAACATCAGAAAATACAAATAACAAAAAAAATGCATGCAAATTCTCCAACATATATCGATATGGGTTGTCTTACCATACATTCAATTTCTACTTCAAATGAACTCACAGTAGAAATGGAACATTTTGGTCAGACAGTTTATATTTTTGAGTATTCTGGAACTTGAAGCTAAATAAACATAAAATATTACAATTTTATCTCCTAAAATAGAATCCAAAAGCTCTGGATTTACCTTAAGGGCCATCCATAAACTAGGTTACCAATTTCGGGCTATTTACGATCCTCCCCCCGACCCTCCGCCCGAAATGTAACGTAGCCTACAATTCTCCCAAAATATGGAAAACAGGGTAATTTTTCACAAAAAATAGAGGAATCAAATCTTTTAAATAAAATTAATGTAAATACAGCATTAAATTCAATATGAAATACTTTAACTTCGCAAGATTTCAAGTTGAAATATATTGAATTTTCAACAAAATAATAGCATTTTCAACCAAAAAAAAGTCTACCAAAAGAGATGCATTTCCAACTATGAAAGACGAATTTTCAACAACAAGAAATATTTTTAACCAAACAATTGCATTAAAAACCAAACAGTTGAACTTATAAAAAAAAAAGAATTTCGAACAAAATTGTTGAGCATAGTTAAAGTTTCGAAGCAAAAAGACAAATTTTTTTTAAGCCAGTTGAATTTTCAACAAAAAGGATAACTTTTCTACCATAAAAGATGAGTTTTCAATCCAAAGGGACGAGTTTTTAACAAAACAGATGAATTTTCAACCTGCAAAGATGCATTTTGAACCAAATGGTCGAATTTTAAAACAAAACAGATTGAAATTCAACCAAAAGCAGTTGAATTTTCAAGCCAAAAAGATGAATGTTTTCGAAGACAGTTGAATTGTCAACAAAAAAGTTAATTTTCAACCAGGTCAGATAACTTTTCTACCAGAAAAGTTGAATTTTCTGTTAATAGACAAAGTTTTAACCAACTGAATTCAAAGAAAAAAAAATTTTAACAAAATATTTGAATCCTTAACCAAAAAGACTCATTTATAATAAAATACATGCATTTTCTACCTAATAGTTAAATTTTCAACGTATAAAGGATAAATTTTCAATCAAAAATAATGTAATTAAATTTTCATTTAAAAACAAATCATTTTTAACACGAGAAAAAAAAAATTTCAACAAAATACATCTACTTTTAATAAAATTGTTGAATCTTGAAGCCAAAAAGACGAATTATTTACAAAAAAATAGTTGAATATTCAACCCGAAAATATGATTTCACAACAAAACAGTTCAACTTTCAACCCGAAAATATGAATTTTCAACTAAAATGATGAATCTTTACCAAAGCAAGATTTATTTTTTAAAAAGCAGTTTATCTTTAAACCAAGTAGTTAATTTTTCATTTTAAAAAGATTTTATACAAGATCTTTAGCGTATGAGAAACCAATATAGGAAGAAAATAAACAACAAAATTTTTGTTTCAACTCTATCGGACCAGTTTATTTGGTGTTAAAAACCCCAATCTTTCAGAAACATACTGTTTCTATCTTCAGGGGAATCATTTTACAAGAATAATGACAATTTATAAAAAAAATCCTTCCTAGCGTGGGTATCTCTGATGTCCTCGTTAATGTTGATCCAACTTTTTGTGTTGAGGAAGATGTCAAAGTCATATTTTTGCTTAAGTTGGTTTAAAAAAGTCATGTTTGGGCACAATTCTAGGCCATGTGCAATCAATTGACAAGATCCTTAACGTCCGAGTAACTAATAGAGGAAGAAAATAAACAACAAAATTGTCGTTTCAACTCTATCGGACCAGTTTATTCGCTAAAATCTTTCTTTTCTTTTATTTTTTGACATCTTTCTCAACAATAAAAATTGGATCAACATTAACCAGGATATCAGAGATACACACGCTACGAAGGATTTTCTTACAAATTGTCATTATTTTTGTAAAATGATTCGCCTGGAGATGGAAACAGTGTGTTTCTGAAACGTTGGGATTTTTTAATGCCAAATAAACTGTTCCGATAGAGTTGAAACAACAATTTTGTTGTTTATTTTATGAAGATGAATTCTCAGCTATATACAATAAATCTCTGAGAAATTTGTAAAAGTGGACCATTTTTCTAATGTGACAATTTTCAATTTTTAATGATTTAATCTTTTTTGTGGGGTTTCTACACAAAAAGTTAACCTGTTGGAATTTTTAATTTTTATTACTATTATTCGTTCTCTTTGAAACTATACACTGTTAAAAAAGCGGAGTTAAAATCAACTCCGAAGCATACCCT